>JAURVB010009667.1:0-90332 GCA_033002965.1 Piper betle | reverse complement strand
GAAGGCAACACGAGATGTACATCGACACAATTTGAAGAAGAAAGCACAAAAAGCGACAAACAAGAAATGAATAAAGAGTACCTCAAAAAGAAAAAATTGATAAGACTTATTTGTTTCTGATAAAAGAGAAGAGTGAGAATGAAGTTCAGCCATCGCCAATAAATTCTGGCAAGATCAGATAAGGACATCAGAGACAAGGTGAAACCCTCAAATTGCCAAAGCTTTGATACGATGTAAAACTTTTTGATACGATGTAAAACTTTTCTCATTACTTTTGAGACAATTACTACAAAAGCTTTTATGTAGAAGAATACCTAAGGATAATGCTAGATCAAGATTGACTTGATCCATAGCATTCGAATTGAATATGACAGAAAATTGCATTAATATCCTTGAGGATTCATTATTTACTTTTTAACACTTGGCACGCTTGCATTTATCTAAGTACGTACTAAACATTGTCAATATATACATATTAAAAATAATAATTATTAAAATGAAAATAATCTAATGAATTTTAAAAAAACATACTTGACTACAAAAATAATTAATGGTAGAGTGTACGCGCAAGCTGTGAAGGAGAATATTGCGATCTATGCAATTCTATTTGATGAGAAATAAATTTACCAAAGTTAATAATTATATTTAAAATAATACAAAATCAAAAAGGTTGGTCAATTTTAATCTCAAATAAAAGAGTAGATTAAAAAATGTATGGACCAAGCAAGTAAAATTAATTTTCAATTGTTTGGAACGAGTAAACTTATCCAAAAAATTTTAGAATAAATAATCTTAAGCTATAAATTCCTTATTTATGTTGTTTTTGTTATTTAAGTAATCAAAATATACTCTTTATTAATAAAAGGGAACTTAATGCTGGCCTGAGATTAAAAATAATTGGTCAATCAAAATTCAAGAAAGATTTAAAAAATAAAATAAAAATGCCTCATGCGAAGGTAAAGGGTTCAAATCTCACAAACTTTAATTTTTTAAAAATAATAATAATAATATTTTTGACAGTATAAAGTCATTAGATCAAACCCAACTAACTTAATTTTTAACTGCCTACTAATATGAATGTATTTGATTGTCTTTAAAAAATATAATAAAAAAATTAAAGAATTATAATTTATATTTTTATTAAAATCGGATATATCTTTAGAGTTAATCAAAGTCTATATCTCATATATTAAATTATTACAATTTATAATATTATTCAATGAAAATTTATATATAATATTAAAATTTATTTAATATAAGTCACGTTTGGCATGAAAACTTGCCTAGTATATATAATTTAAGACAACTAATCCAGCTAATCTATGATCTCATATATGTTATTTAAGGATAAAAATACTACTCTTTCTAACTTTCTACTTGATTTTAAAATGTAATGTTTATATATATTATGAGCTCGGACACTTTTTTACTTATCATGGTTTTCTTTTGATGTTTTAATATATTTTTCATTTTGTAAAATGAATAATATATAATTTTAAATAATGTAAGATGAAGTAAACTGACATGCAAAACGAAGAGTGGTTTCTCAAAAAGCTCCTGTCCTTCATCTTGCAATAAGGAAACCACCTTTTTAAACTCGGGCTTAGGCCTACGGAGATCGCCTAACTCACTCAGCTCCGAGGCCGTAGTGGCCATGGCAACGATGGCGCCGGCGTCATTGCAGTCAATCTCCAGCCGGTCCTCGTCCGGGGCCTGCACGAGGCGGCCGGCGACGAAGTCGTGGGCAACAAGGAGACGTCCGACGGCGTCATAGAGACTTCGGCAGTAGTCATCGAATGGGGTCAGCTCCGGCGGGGGAGGGAAGAACGTGACGGTCTCGTAGTAGGCGACAAGGGTGAGGTCGAAGTTGGAGAGGAAGAGACGGTTACGGGAGGAGTGTGTGGCCGGCTTTATGAGCCGCCTCTCTACTAACTCAACCTCCATTTTTGTTGGGTACTACTGATATAGTGAGGTTCAGAGTCACAAATATATATAACCATGAGATAATCTTGGGTCACCAAAGTGGTTGAAAATCTGTAGAAATATAGCAATGCATTAATGAAATGGTACATCTTTTTATGATTCTCCATTGGCAAGTTTTAGCAGAAATTGCTGTAACAAACTCTTGATCGTATTGGTGAGAGCTCATTCATATGGAAAAGTATTATATGTGGAGGAAAAGAATAGCCCATGTATATAGTAGTTGATCTCATTAAACTACAATTGTATTGCAAGTGCAAGCTCATGAATGGTTAAATAGACTACAAACCAATTATCTCAGTCTTTAAAGATAAAATAACTGAAATAGGATCACAGTTGAAACTGACTCCTTCAATTAGAATTTGGTAGGGTCAGCTTATTGCCATCACTTCTAACTCCCAACATGCGCTGATTAAGATTAGGTGACGCTTATGAACAATTTGATGTTAATTATCGCAACAAACTATGAATGGTGCTACTGCATATATTTGCAACTTGGAGGGAAAACCTAGCTAATCTCTGGTGGAAAGGGGAATCGCATGAATTGAAACTTCTCTCAGCAAAATGCAGTAAGGATAGTAAAGTTCTTTAAATAATTCTCCTACTCTATACAAGTAAATAACATTCTGTACGGTGGGCACACTCAAGATGACGATTCAGAAATGAATATCCTAAATTATAGATGATCAACATGTAATTTCAATGGTGTGGAAAGGATAGATTAGTAATCGGATGCTTAGTTATTTAATTTTGTGTGCATACATATTATTTTTATTTTTATTTTTCGTCCTCCCTGACCGCCTGCCAGGTGACACTGCCATCCAACCCCAAGGCATTGAACGAGGACCCCGCCGTTGGCATGCCTGAGCCGGAGAAGTTGGATCAGATGGGCTGGTGGCCTGGTATATTACCAGGGAGAAATGGCGCATCTCTTTAATTCTCCATTGGAAGTTTCAGCAGAAATAGACCACCAACCAATTATCTCATGGCCTTAAAAGATATAACAACTTCTCTCAAAAAAACTATAATAACTGAAAATCGGATCAGTTGAAGCTAACTCCTATAATGAGATTTTGGTAGGATCAGCTCATTGCTATAAATTCTGACTCCCAACATTGACAGGTTAAGATTATAGTTCACGGCCTTATGAACAATCGAAGTTGTAAAACTTTGATGGGTCATATATTACTCATGCATATTGCAGCTTGGACTTGGGAGGGGAAACATATCTAATAGATACTTTAATCAACATGATGCCTTTCTTGCCATGTTTGGAGGGAAAGAAATGAAAACATAAAAGATGGGAATAATGTTGAGTCCACCATTTAATACCAAAATAGTGTCGATATGAACTAGGAGAAAATGATGCGAGAAAGCTGGTACCGCTCACAGTCTCCTATCTTATTAGAAATTTTTTAAGCAAAAAGTCCCGTCGCCAGCTAGGTTTGAGGTTAAACTGGTGGAAGACTTCAAGGTTGTATGATAAAATATGAGGAAATGCACTTGGTAATTATAAATAAGTCTTTATGTAAATTATGAAAGTATTTTTTCAACTAATTTCTCAAATATAAACAAGGGTATATTAGCAGCTATTATAGCCCTAAATAAAATTTTTCTTATTTAAAAAAAGTATATACCCTTTAGAAAGGATGCAATAACCTTTAAGAAATATACATATTTTAGAAAAGGTATCATATATCCTTTAAGCGGGTTGTAACCACAAATGAATACAAGTATATAACATTTTAGAATCTACCACATGCTACACATCTTCTTAAATCAAATTTGACAAGCACGCCTCAAAGCCAATGTTTTTGTACATTAATTTAACCCGGCGTTACGAATTGGATTTAACATGTCATACTGATTAAATTTTATTTAATTACATTAATAAGTAATAAAATAATTCATATGAGTAGAACTTATGATGTAGCCCACTGATTTGGTGTCGTGTGCTCGCTTAGCTGGTTTTTATTTGTATATATGAAAATCGAGTTTAATTGTATATTTGGTAATGCATGCTTGACCACCAGACTCGAGTCCGATATTCAGTATATATCCGGTTCGAACCGGCCGGTCCGGTCCAGTTTTTAAAATCACATTAAAAAGCCCATAGTGGTATTTAAGTCAATTCCAGCACCTATTTCATCCACTTAAAACCACCGGCCAACGTTCCCGGCGACGTCTTCTTGCTCGTGGCCGGCCTCGGACCGCCACCGTCGGATCACCGCGAGCGCTGCCGTCCGTCCTCCTCTTCCTCCATCAAACAACTGCTCAAGCATCCCCAGTTTTGAGGATTCGCATCTTCTTCCCCGTTCTTCAATCGCCCCCGATCAGATCTGCTAGCTTTCTCCACCTTAAATGCGGAGCTCTTCGAAGTCTGCCAAGTCTTCTTGTTTTTGAGGTCCTTTGGCCGAGATGAGGAGGTGAATTGTTTTTTGGGAAGATTTGTGGTTGTGGCTGTGGATTGGTTATGGCTGGAGTTGAGGTTTTGTGGTGTCTTGTTTGTTGTTGCAGAGGTGGGGATGCTATGGGGCGGAGAGGAGGGCCGAGGCAGCTCAAGCAGTTGAGAGGGCTGGTGGGGCGGTTGTCGGTGGCCGTCCTCGTGCTTCTAATATGCACCATTTCTCTCTTTTCCACTATTGGGCGCGACGGTGCGGCTAACTTCATCAATGTAAGATCTTCTCTTTTTCTGTTCTGAACTTCCTTTTGAAATACATTTGCAATGAGTGTTTTTTTCTCTTTGAATTTTCTTAATTTTTCAATGCTGATCTCTTGTTTGATGTTTACTGGTTGAATGGGAAATTTGTTGATTTACTATATAGTTCCTTTTTTATAGCCTAGTTTGTCTAAATTCTCTTTTTCCTTGACAAAATTTAAGTCTTTGAGATGTTAAAGTTAAGTTCGTGTGATGTTTGTTTGCATATTTCCTTAGCATTTCTCACTTGGATATGCTTCTCATATTGCCCAAGTAACATTGCCATTTCTTTAAAGCTGCGTTTTTTAAGATGTGCATTTTAGAGATTTTTTACTTGCCCGACTCTCCTCTATTGTATTGTTTAAACAGTTTCTGGCTTAATAGGTGTAATACATATTAATAATGGATATATATTTAAATTCATCTCTTCTGGCGGAAGCAGATTAGTGTTGATGATCTTTGGAGACGTGCTCCTTCTGACGGTTGGAGGCCCTCATCTGCACCAAGATCTAATTGGCCACGTATGTAAGATGTGTTCCTGCACTGCTATCATAATAGTTTCTATGTGCGTGCTTGAATGTTTTATGATAAGTTATCATTAGATTCATGGGTATGTGAATTACTCCCAAACTGTGTTAATATTTAGCATAAAAAAATATTTGTTTATCTTTTTTATGAGGTTTCCTTAAATATGTACCTTCTGCAGCTCCTCCAAGTGGGACCAATGGTTACTTAAAAGTTAGATGCAATGGTGGTCTAAATCAACAACGTACTGCGGTTAGTCCACATTCCCAGCTTCTATTCTTAAGTTTGTGTAGTACATTAATGGGACTTTAATCATTAAGGAAAATGATGTTGAACCAATAAATTGGAATTCAAGCAATCTTAGTACTTTACCATGAGTGTTGTGAGGGATTTTGATGTTTATTAAGTGTAAACAATGACCAGAATGGCCCTTTGCAGTACTAACTTGAAGCTTTTACATGAGTGCATTAAATTGGTTGTGGAAATTACTGAAGTTGTATGCTGAAAGAACCATGTATACTTTGATTAGAAGAAAAATTATGGGTCTAATGGCCACAAATTATGAAGGACATTTATGTGAGAATATTTGATCCCCATGTAAGTTAAAGCAAATTCCGTAATGAATAAATTGTATCTAACCACTTGGTTGTGGCATACTTGTCTTTGGTTAAAATATATATTGACTTATGGCTTAAGACTAATTTGGCATTGTCTCTCTAATTTGACAATTTTTCTTTTTAAATTTCAGATATGCAATGCGGTGCTTGCTGCACGGATTATGAATGCGGCTCTTGTGCTGCCTGACTTGGATACTAATTCATTTTGGCGTGATGAGAGGTAACAATGTTGAGCAACTTGCACATATCTATGTTTAACTGTTTCTAATTGTTATAATAATTTGGCATTTTTTCATTACTTCTTTCTTACGTTTTTTTTCATTTTCTTTTCCCCATAATTTTTGTATTTGATTCTGTCTATCCTGTTACACATAGAAAGGAATTTTAGTTCTACATCTCTTTTAAGGAAAAAGTCATTTGATGAGTGAATATATGTTTCATTTTGTGCATGCCACTGGGAACTTGGAATCTCTAGCTTTTTTAATTTTTATAAATCAAATGTGAATGCACAAGTTTGTATCTTTGAATTTTGAGAAATTTATGATTAAAGGGTCAGTTAATACTTAATAGTCACAATATGATGAAGGGTAGATACCCCATATTCACAATTCAAGTAGAACTTTTAGCAATGGTTCAAGAATATTCCTATCTTCTCCTACCCACCTTCTCTCTCCTTAGCCTCCGGTGACTAGAACTGGAATGCTGGCAACAGCTAAATCTGGTTTCTAGTGACCAAATCTGAGCGCAATGTATCAGATTTGGTCACTAGCAGCGCTAATGATTTGATCTGACCTCTGGAGGACATCTAGGTCTGTCCAATGACAACTGGATTATGCCATCTCTATTGTTTAAGTTGATTTACATGAATGATGCGCTTGCATAAATTGATTTGCATTTGAAGTTTCCAGGAATATTCCAATTAATATTCAATTTATATTATGGATTCAAATGTAAAAACATTTTTTAGTTAGCGCCTACAGGCTGTACTAGATCCATGGTGGCCACAATGGTCGGTAGCATGAATCTAGCTGCTGGCCATGGAAACCACGGCCAAGATCCAGCCATTATAGTCAGCAGCGGACTAATCTAGGCATCCTCACTGTTCGCCACCATGGTCTACCCATAGACTACACTGGCCGCTAGTGTGATGGCCCAAATATGGCGGTGCCACAGCAGTGGCCAGATTTGGCTGGTGCCTGTCTGTCGCTTATGACAAATCTGGTTAGCATCAGTTGGATCTGGCTACTGCTGTCGGGCATCAGCAGCCACAAGAAAGGTGAAGGATAGGTTGGAGAATACAAGGGTAATTCTGGGCTTTTGTTAAAAATTCCCCTTGGATTATTAATAGCACTTCTTCACCCTTAGATTCTTATATCTTTATTGACTTTTTTTTTAATATATTGCTTGAATTTATGATGGAATTTATGTGACCTTCTGTTTCACTCTTCTTGAACTTCTCGTATAATTGTTCTTTTTATCTTGAGATATCAATCAGACTTGTTTTCATGGTCTATAGTCAATAGCAATTCTCTATGAGAATTATAAAAAGTAACATTTCTCTTTCTACATCATTAGTGGATTTCAAGGCATTTATGATGTGGAACATTTTATCAATACGTTGAAGTATGATGTAAGAATAGTGGGAAGCTTACCTGAAATCCATGAGCATGGGAAGGTAAAAAAACTGAAGGCATTTCAGGTAATATTTTGTGAAAAGATTGTTTGCAGATTTTTAGACTATTGTATCTCTGAGCGTAAATTTGTGTATGTTCTAACTTTTCATGGATCATTTTCAGATTCGGCCTCCTAGAGATGCCCCTCTATCCTGGTACACTACATTTGCATTAGAGAAGATGAAGCAACATGGTGCCATTTATCTGACTCCCTTCTCCCACCGCCTTGCAGAAGAGATTGATGAACCTGAGTTCCAAAGACTGAGATGTAGAGTCAATTATCATGCTCTTCGTTTCAAGCCCCATATCATGAAGTTAAGTAGCAATATAGTCAATAAGCTCAGGGCACGAGGGCCTTTCATGGCAATACATCTTCGCTTTGAGATGGATATGCTTGCATTTGCTGGGTAAGTTAACTCTTTTTTTTAAATGGAAAAGCTTTTTATCCTAATTTTAGCTATTAAAGTATATACATTGGATCTTTGATCTGATTTATTTAACTCATTCATACATCAAAAGCAGTGTATTGTTAGGAGTCTTTTTTTTGGCTTGAAATAGAAGTAATGTAATGTATAGGATCTGTCAACATGGAGAATGACATTGACTGGCTCATGAAATCTTTGCAATTAAAACAAGCCATATTATAATGGAATTTGTCTATCTTTGGCTTCTATGGGATCTATGTATGTACAAAATTAACGAGAAGCATCTATATAATGTTGGAGAGTTGGTTTTAAAATGAGACAAACATCTATATAATGTTGACATAACACCCCAAAATGAAGAAAAGAGTAATACCTTCAACACCAACCTGTGGTATTCTTATTAAGTTGGGGTTGGTGGTAGTTCTTAAAATCTATGCCAATTCAATTTCACACAAATGGTCATTGGGTTCAACCTGATGTCATTTTGGTATGGGCTTTGAATGGTTTGCACAATGTGTAATGAACTTGGAAATTTCGAGATTGGAATTAGGTGTTGGTAATAGCCTAAAATAATTAAAAATAGTCCCGCATTTCATACTAGTTAATGTTTTCATCAGCTTTTGAGTGGGGTGGAATTGTAGACCTTCAGCTTGGCAAGCTCCAAC
Source organism: Piper betle (assembly GCA_033002965.1). Classification (NCBI taxonomy): domain Eukaryota; kingdom Viridiplantae; phylum Streptophyta; class Magnoliopsida; order Piperales; family Piperaceae; genus Piper; species Piper betle. The sequence continues at coordinate 81,749 of JAURVB010009667.1, read as the reverse complement.
CAAGATACAATCCAGACTACTTTGTTACTCTGGGCATGATTTGGAAATGTTAACATTGGTCTTTTTGTTGAAAACAAAATCTTTTGTGTTCTTAAGGACATTATAGTTTATGTGATAAATCTTATTTATTCACATTAATTTAAATTATGCAATCTAAATGTAAAGTATAGATCGGAGTAGGAACAACATCACTGTCCAGGGCATGTTTACGAGGCAAAAAGCAAAGAGTTGGGCCTTCGGAGGTTCATTTATTTCTTAGATGCTGTATGCATATAAAATAGCATTACTGAGCAAGAAAAGCTGAGCTAAAGCTTGAGCTTGCCCAGATTTTGTTGGCTGAGTCAGCTAAACAAGCTAAATGCGATAGTTGACTCTTCTAGGCTTGTAGCGCTCCAAGCCTGGCAGGTAAGCTAAGGCCTCTAAACATTAAGAGGCACATTTTCCATCCATTCATTTCTGTGATGAAAATATTTTTGTGGTTGGTCTCATTAATTGGCTAGTAGGTAGAAGAATAATTTTGTTGGGAAAAAGAGAAACTTGGACTTTAGAAGTCTGCTTTTTTCATTAGCCAATTTAGAATAAAATTAGTATTCGTTAAATCTCTTCGACAACCTGCTGCTAAATTTATTTTTGCATTTATCTGATATAACTTGTCAGGTGTGTTGATATATTCACCCCTGCAGAGCAGAAGATCTTGATGAAATATAGGAAGGAGAATTTCGCTGAGAAAAGACTGGTGTATAATGAAAGACGGGCCATTGGTAAATGTCCTCTTACTCCCGAAGAGGTAAATAAAAGTTCTGCTTCTACTGGTCCCAGTTATGGAAGATATAGGTCCATGATTAAATAATTTCCTTGTTTCACTGCCTTGGGTAGTGAAGGACTTTCGTTGAGGGCCATGTTTGTGATTCAGCTTAAGTAACTTCATCCACATTAGCTGTCTTTTGATGAACTCGAGTTACAGGCTTTTGCATGTGTCATTCTCTCCTTTGCAGGTTGGTCTCATCTTGCGTGCAATGGGATTTGGTAACTCTACTCGAATATATATAGCTGCTGGAGAACTATTTGGTGGAGAACGATTCATGAAACCTTTTCGCACTTTATTCCCCCACCTAGAAAATCATTCTTCAGTACTGCCTGTGGAAGAACTCCAAGAAAATACCCGCGGTTTGGTGGGTGCTGCTGTTGACTACATGGTCTGTCTTCTGGCAGACATCTTCATGCCAACATATGATGGACCTAGTAACTTTGCAAACAACATTATGGGTCACCGTATTTACTATGGCTTCCGGACTACAATCCAACCTGATAGGAAAGCTCTAGCTCCTACATTCATCAACCGCGAAAATGGGCAAACAAGTGGCTTTGATGAGGCAGTTCAGCGGGTCATGTTCAATTCCAAATTTGGCGGTCCTCATAAACGCATCCCACCAGAGTCTTTTTACACAAATTCGTGGCCAGAGTGCTTTTGCCAGACATCTGCTTCCAAACCCTTAGATCAGTGCCCACAAGAAAATATCATAGAAGTATTGCATAGCCGCTTACAGACTGAAGAAACAGGTCAAAATATGGAACCTATACAATCAAACTCCACCAAGGATAGTTCAGTGAAATAGAACCTTGATCCCCCTTCTTGCCCATTTTCATGTCATTTAGTTTTGAAATATTTTATCACATTTTTTCATGCAAGATCTGTGTTTTTGTAAAATCATGTAGGAATTCTTATTTTAGTGCTCAAAAGTATAGATGGATATAAAGTACAACTTGGCTTTCCGTCCAAAGTATCAAGAGCCTTTTCTGAGCAGGCCACCTTCTCCATTTCTGAGGCTCTATTTTTTAAAATAAAATCTATTATCTTGCTACCTGGTAATAAGATCAATGGTCTCCTTGCTAAAACTTCGCACTTTTAGTTCAAAGTTTCTTCTAAAGTTGCATTTGGGTCGAGTGAAACGGCATTTGTGGGAAGGCTTACATTTGAGCATAGTTCAGGGCAAAGTTTTGTAGTAAAATGCACCTCATTAAGAATGGGGTGGATGAGAAATTTCCATCGTTTGTGTGGGTGTGATTGAAGTTTTTATCAAAGTTAAATAAAATCTGATATTTATATCATGTTATCCATGAAAAGATCATCGTCAGTTATGTAGCTTGTTAATACTCTAAAGACTCTAGCATGTTCATTGACGTTAATTGTCTTCTACGTTTTGAACTTGTGAAATCAAAATCTTAAGTTATTTGAGAAGTTGTGAAATATGGTTTATTTTGTGAATTTTAAGATCAAAATCAGCCATTCAACTTCTATAAATTTTGTAATTTTTTTATTCAGGACTTTAAATGTGAGCTGCTTCATTACATGATTAATTTAAATAAAAAAACAATTGGATCTTGGTTGGCCCTCTCTCTCTTGAACAAAAACTAAAAGAATCGACATTAAACATTCTCTATTATCTAATATCTATCAAATATATGAAAGCAAAATTTGCTTTAGAATAGAGCCTCCACAATGCTTCTCTCAGCGTGGTCCAAACATTATAAATTTGTTACAAATTTATAAGTATAATAATTATAATTTTACCCCCTTCTTGTTAGGAAAATACTAATTAAATATTTACTTTAAATTTATATTTTTTATCTGAAACTCAAGTTTTTTTAATGATTTTATCCTTTCCTATTTAAAAGAATTAATTAATTAAACAATACATAATTTTCAACCATTCCTGTTAGAAATATTAATTAATGAAAATTTTTATCAGAAAATGGAAGAGAAATATTACAGGGTGGAAATCAGTCTTAATTATGGGAAAATAGAATTGCCTAAACTACCATCACTTAAAGAAATTAAAAAAAATTTTCTTTAAAGGGCAGCGACCGCCTTTGCTCTGGCATCTGAGATTTAGGCCTTGGCCAGGTCTGGGCTCATTGGGGCTATGGATGGCCAGAGTTGGCCGCCTCTAACTAGGGGCGGCCAACATGGCCGGCCCTGCTAACGATGGTTGGCTGCCCTTTCAAGAAAATTAGTTTATTTTTAAATTTGGATTTAAGGGTACTTTTGATATTTTAATTATTTTTTTTTCTGATAATTTACTCTAATTCTTCCACTATGTAATATACAAAATTATTTACCCTTTTTTTGCTAAAAATACATAAATTAATTGTAGTGTATGTTGAAAAATCTAATTTAAGTAAGACTATATTTAGTATATTTTATTTTATCAATGACATGTAAAAAATAGCAAAAAAATTAATTATTTACCTTTTGTTTACAAATAATTATTACAAACAAATAAGGATTTTAAATCAAGTTAAGATATCTAATACAAGTAAAATTAAATTAAATTTTAAAAGAATAATTTAAAATAAATCAAAATTCTGAATTAAAAATAAAATATATACTTGTATTAAAAATTATCGATATAAATTAAAATATAGAGATTTTTAGTAGAAAAGGGATAAATTTTTTTGATATTATGAAGTGGTGAAAAAATTAGACCTAATGACCAAAAAAATGAAAATTTTGAATTGTCTAAAATACCTTAGCCTTAATAATAAAAAGACTCTTAAACATATAAAATAAAATATAATAAAATTTAATAAAATAAAATATAACTAATAATAGTTTAATGATGTGTTCTAAAATAATAGGGGAACAAAAGGAGGAGATTAATAATCGATTTTGACCGATTCTTGTCTAATTTTTGATGAATTGGCAAAATTTAATTACTTCATTCTAATCCAATTCAACGTCTGATTTTGATTTTTGCAACTATGGCCTAAATCACCTGCGGTCATTGTCATCACCCGCCGTGGGCTTGCCGGCTACTAACTTATTTTTTTAAAAATGCTTTCTTGGTGAGAGGGTAATGTGACATTATAATGAATTTTTCCTCTTTTTTTTGGTAATTATACTTTATTCTCCCATATTTGGAAATATCAAAATTCTCTCCTTTTTTAAGAAAAAGCTCTAAAATATACACCAATAATATATTTTACAAAATATTATATTTAAAATAAATATTCTTTTGTTTTGCATAGCATAGTATATATTGAAAATTAAAACACCAATACAACACAGTTCAATCTTATACCGGAAGGAAGCCACTCAACCTGATTTATCTTCCCCTGTTGGTTGACATGGATTTTAGTATAAATGATATAAAAAATTTTAAATAGTTAATCTTACATTTTATTTAATATATATTTTTAATAAAAAAATATAATAAAAATAATTATTTTACATACAAATTAATTATAATTATATTTAAAAAAATATAAAATAATTACGATTATTTTATATGAGTCGTCCATGTGCTCTCGGATGAGTTGAGGAAAAAATCTCACTTTTCTTATTTCAATTTTTAGCTTATCATAAAGCATATGATTTGGTCATAGAAGGTAATTACGATTAATTTGAATACAAAATACTTTATCAAATTATTAATTTTTTTAATAATATATTATATATATACTAATTTTAATTAATTGACTACTTAAAATTTCATTTCATTTACATTTTTTCATACTAACTAAACACATCATGCCATTTAGTGAGGTTCTTCACTAACACCATTAAGGAAAATGCTATACGGCGTTTTCGACTAACCCTTTTCACTCACGACGTTATATAACAACCTAAATCAGATTTTTTAAATCATAACTTAAAACTAATCTTATTTCATAACATGGTTAGAGAATATAAGTGGAAAATATACGATAACATGATTCCTCTACTGATTAATTGGGTGAGTCTAGTTGCCTTAAAAAAAAATCTTAGATTTGAAGAAGGAAGCCCATTATCATTCGGCCCACCTTTTTGAGGCCCAGATCGGCTTCGTCCGTCCCGCATTGTCTCCGCCACTCCGCCCTCTCTCCGTCCTCGTTTCCTAGGCCTTCCTGCTCCGATGGTGAGATCGACAACCCACTCCCCCTACATTTACGAATCCCTCTTCTCTCTATCTCCTCCAATCTTCGATGCCATGCTTCGATCTTCGCGGAAGTTCCTGTTCCGATTCTGGGGTTCGCGTTTTCGATCTGTTTCCTTTGAACTCCTTATGCCGATGTATGTTCATCTTTCTGTAATTCATTCCTGCATGTATGCTATAGTTTGAGTATGTTGCGAGCTCAGTGAGCTCAAGCATTTTTGCCTGCATTGGTTTGTTGTTGGAAAATCTACTCAATCTGACTGTCCGAGTGACGTTTCGGCTATACGCCGCGATTCAGATCGTTGATTCGTTTATTGTTGTTTCGTTATGTGAGCATTTGTAGAATTATCATCTTTATCTGGGAAGGAAGGTGCTGGTACCTAATCTTGATAGATCACCATTTGTCTCAGGGCTGTTTTGTTGTTTGAGGGTTTGTGGAATCCTCTTCTTTATCTGAGGAAGAGGAAAATGTTGGTACCTAATTTTGATAAACCACCATTCTTATCAGGGCTGGTTCGTTGTTCGAGGGTTTGTGGAGTTATCATCTTGATCTGAGAAGGAAGATGTTGATACCTATTTTTGGCATTGAGTTGATTTAGGCTACCAATGTCATGAGAGCTCGACAATGTTTGGTTTCATCCAAACCCTCGTCTTTGATAAATGTGGCATCCACTCCCCGAACTAAATTGGGGCAAACAAATGTGGCCGACAGCCGACTCCGGCTTCTTGAAGATAAATTTGTCTCTCTTGCGCACTCGGCGAGGACGATCCAACAACTGCGTCATATCCATGCGCAGATTGTCCGTCAAAATTTTAGCCAATCCAGTTTTGTTATCACTCAGCTAATATCTTCTTGTGCCCCCTTTGGCTCCACTAACTATGCTATATCGATATTTCACAGCTTTATAAACCCTAATAACTTTATATTCAATGCTTTGATACGTGCACTTTGTGATGAATCCCGTTTTGATGTATCACTTGGTTATTTTGCACTCATGTTACGGTTGGATGTTCGTCCTGATCGCCTGACATTCCCTTTCGTTCTTAAATCTGCTGCATCGTTGCTCCTGGTTGGGACAGGTGGGGCATTACATGCTGACATTGTCAAAATGGGCCTTGAACCCGATTCTTTTGTTCGGACATCAATGGTTGATATGTATGTTAAGTTTGGGAATTTAAGTCACTGTCTTCAGCTGTTCGAGGAGACGTTTGAGAAGAATGGTGCTGAGTTTGTTCTCTTATGGAATGTTGTAATCAATGGATGTTGTCGGGCTGGTGACATGAAAACAGCAACTGAGATTTTCCAGAAAATGCCAGAAAGAAACATTGCTTCGTGGAATAGTTTGCTCAATGGTTTTATGAAAAAGGGGATTTGGACGGTGGTAGAGAATTATTTGACCAGATGCCAGAAAGGAATGTGGTATCTTGGACAACCATGATTGCTGGGTACTCGCAGAATGATGATCACAAACAAGCATTGGCTATTTTTTATCAGATGCTCAAAGCTGATGTAAAACCTAATGATCATACTATTGTCTCTGCTTTGACTGCTTGTGCTAAAATTGGAGCCTTGGATGCAGGCATTCGTATTCATCGTTATGTTACTAATAATGGCTTCAAGATCAATAGGCGCATTGGAAACTCATTGATTGAGATGTATGCAAAATGCGGAAAAATTGAGTCTGCACAATATGTATTTGATGTAATGAAAGAGAAAGATCTTCTTACTTGGAGCTCAATGATCATGGGCTTCGCTGTTCATGGTCATTGCAAAGAAGCTATTGCATATTTTGAAAAGATGAAACTTGAAGGTACACATCCGCAAATAGGAAATTGTTTCTTTTCACGAGAAACGTCTTTTGTTTGTGTGATAGCTGTTGATCCATATTCAGATTTAACTTGTTCTTAGGAAATTAGAAAATGGTAAAATAAAATTGTAGCTGCATATAAAATTTTGTATGCTAAACTCACCTTTAGTATGAGTAATGGTTGAACTGGTAAGTAATTCTATGGAAGGTAACTTTGAATATGATAAATTTCTTGGTGGGGTTTTGACCTTAACAACCAAAAAGTTGCTAACAGGGCTTGAAAGTGACCAACATTTTCCCATGTCTTTTGATACAATATAATAGCTTGCTTGAACACAATTCTTTGTGTCTAATAATGTATCATGACTTGTGCATTTATTAACAAGATAAACTATAATTTATTCTCATCTATGTACTATGCGCAGCCATCTACTTTGCATGCTTGATTAGTATTCACAAACTTATGTAGGCACTAAAATTGAAAATTTATTGTATGAAAATAATTTTAAAATTTGGGTGATAATTGGAAAGATTTTGCTAAGCTCTAATGATAAAATTTCATGTGAAACTGCTGTAAAAAAACATTGACACTGTGAGACTTTTTAATATATGCTTGAGGAACACACTCAACATTTGTAGGAATTGAACCAATTTTATGATGAAGGTTTTACCTCCTAACATTGTTCATGGATAACATTGTAAAATGCAGGTATTGTTCCAGATGACGTTGTTTTCCTAGCTATCATTACTGCTTGTTTGCACTCAGGATTGGTTGATAAGGGTATCAGTTTTTTCAAAACCATGAGACAAGATTATATGATAGAACCAAATGTTAAGCATTATGCATGCATGGTTGACCTTTTGGTCGAGCAGGTCAGCTCAAGGAGGCACTCAGCTTTATTAGTGACATGCCTATGCAGCCTGACTTTGTCATATGGGGTGCCTTGTTTTGTGCTTGTAGAGTTCATAAAAATGTAAAAATGGCTGAATATGCATCAGATATGCTCCTTAAACTTGAGCCCAAGCATCCGGGGTGCTACATCTTTTTGTCGAACATGTATGCTGGTGCTGGCAGATGGGATGATGTGGAGAGACTCAGAGTCAAAATGAATGATAAGGGTATCGAAAAGCCTCCGGGTTGGAGTTTCATTGAGGCCACGGATCACGTGCATACATTTGTTGCTGGCGATAAATCCCATCCATGTACAATCAGTATTTATGGAAAGCTGGAGGAGCTGATGACTGATGCAAGGATACAAGGTTATACCCCAAATACAGACTGGATCCTGCACAATATAGAAGAAGAAGAAAAGGAGGACTCACTTGGGACACACAGTGAGAAGTTGGCCCTTGCCTATGGGCTTCTTACCATTCCTATGACAGGCACTATTAGAATAGTGAAGAACTTGAGAATCTGTGGTGATTGTCATTCATTTATGAAATATACTAGCAGGATAGTCCATAGGGAAATCATTGTAAGAGATATTAAGCGCTTTCATCATTTCAAAGATGGAGCTTGCACGTGTGGGGACTACTGGTGATGTCAATGATTACTTTGGTGACTTAATAACCTTAGGATGATGCAGTTCAGTGTTCATATTCACTCACTTGTTTATGAAAGTGAGACTTCTGACAGCATAATAAATTTTATTTGTTTCTTTTAAAATGGGATGATGCTGAATGAGATGTTTCCTTTTTCAATCTATTAGTTTTTGAATAGGGAGATGCTAACTTAGTCATTTTTGACTTCGAAGCCTATTCCTAGCAAGTTATATTGTTATGCTTTTAATTTTTTCATTGTGTGGTTTAAAGTTAGCAATGCTTAGTTTTTGAAGAATGTTGTGTGGCTGGTTTTTCTCTTCTCTAGAAGTTTTTATTTTCATTCCTTGAGACGTTAGCTCTTCCTGCTAGCTCTGCTGACTATACCTTGCTGTCAAAATATTAGGCAAATACATTAAGGTTGTACTTGACATGCTTAAGGAATACACTCGAGGCTGCAATGTGCTTACAGGTGTGTTTTTTAATCTTAGAATTAAATAAATGTATGAAGCTTTCTTTTTATTATAACTTTTCAAAGATTGTGATGCAATGTTTGTGAACTATTACTTGGTGTTGAAGTATTCTGCATTGGAGTGAAACAATCCTATGTTGCAAGTCAAATACAAGTTTCTTAACATTCTTGTCTGGTACACACTTTTCTGTAGATGGAATTCAAATTTGGGGGAAATAAATCTCTACTTCAGGTGTATGCAAATAGAATTGACAATAGGCAAGATGAGCTGTATTCTTTTTTTAAAAAAAGGGCGTATGATGCACAAAGTCTCCTGCATCTGTCGCATACAGGGAGGGGTTGGATTACAGAAGGGTTTGTGTTTGGTCGGAAGTTGTATATTATGTTGGTTGGTAAGGACTTGCATCTGTTAGGAGTCTTATTGGTGCATATGTGTCAATTAGTTGGGTCGTCAATTACGTAAGGAGTTGTGTTGTATAATTTATATATACGGGAGAAGAACAATGTATGCACCTTTTTGGGTATTGAAAAAACTCTAGCAGCCAATTTCCATGTTTTTAAAAATTCTTTTTTATGCTTCCATGTATAATTTCTTCCGGTCTATTGTAGCAGCACCGCTTACCTGTTGCTCCAAGTCTCCCTCTTAACTGGTAAAGGGTAAAAAGATTATGGAATTTGATTTTATCTAGAAAACTTCCTCTGTTGACCTGCACGACTTTATGCATTTGAGATCTTTCATAATGTCTATAAACTATAATTTTATTTTAAGAATGCTACAATTGCTAATTGGTCTAGAACAATAGAAGTTTTTAGTTTTTAGTTAACTAGTATAACTGAAAACAAGGTAAAGTAGCCCCAAAGATACTAATCCAAATTAAGAAAATATGCTAAGGATGGTTTTGTGCCAACTAGGCTTCTACTCCTTGGGGGAGAAACTCTTTCAAATAAAAAAAATCTCTAGTACAATTTTTCCTTCTTATACTACAACATTTGTGCTTGGAGTCTTGGACTCGCTGTTGGCCAGTTCTTGTAGGGGTTACAATGCACTGCATTGACTGTCAGTTTATTTTATCCAGGACAAGTTCTAAATGATTTAGTATTATAACAAGAATAAAAGATGTTTTGTTTAGAATTGTTAGTACATTGATATTTTTATAGTTTCCTAGTTGAATTTGGATCTTTTGTATTAATAGACTTGTGTTCAATATATTCGTGTATTGTTATGATATTTTCATATGCATGAAACTTTTTCAAGTTGATTATTGAATTTTTGGTGGGCTGTAAATTTACTTTTTTTCTCAGTTCTCTCTCCCAAATTTCTCTTTTTCTTCTATTCTTTTTAATTTTTCTTTTTCCTTACATGCCATTCTCCTTCATTCTTCCGTTAAAAATTATATGAAAAACACGATTTAGTTAAATGTCAGATATTTTCCTCATGTTTATTTGCATTGCTGATAACCCAGAATTTTCCTTGTCAAGAAGTAGAAAGTCACAACAAGCCAGAGGTTGAACTGAAGTAAGTGATTTTCTGTTTGGCAATTAAGTTGATTTTTTTATTTGTGTTAGTTTATTATCTCATTTTTTGTATTTTTCCGCATTGCATCCTCCTATGTTCTTCTATGTATTCTAAATAGCATGTTTCATTTTTCGGAGATGCAGTTATTCTTGTTTGCTTTATGGGTGTATTAGTTTTAATGGTGACAATGCCCAGTTGAAGGAAGTCCCTTGGCTGAGTCCTTTTTTCTGTTTGTTTGTGTGGTCATTGTTTTCTGTCATTGCAATTGGTGCAGCATGAGTTGATAATGTCAAGCCCTAACCACAAAGAGGCAGGATCTACGATATGAAGTATGACATTTTGCCTACAATATGCAGGACCAGCCCAGAATTGCTGCTGAATCCTGTAAGGGCAATTTAGTTACATGTTACCATGAATTGCCATTTTAGCATTCTTGTTGTCTCAATGATCAGATATTTATGAGTGATGCTATAATGTTCTAGATATTAATATGTCAAAATGAAGCTGAAAATGCTTGATTGAGACGTCTGTTAACTCTCTTTGTATAAGGATCAAGGTGAGATAGTTGTTTGTAGTTACGATTGTTGTTTCTGTTTTTCCCTTATACATCATCTATTTTTCTTTTTTCTTTTTAAGTCTAATAAACAACATGTTGAGTGAGTTTTAGGATTTATTATATTGAACATGGTGTACTCTCCCCTTTTGATCTCTTTTTTTGTCTGTCTTGCTTTCCTTTATACAGACAACTTCTTACTGTTAAGAACAATGTAATCAAAATGTGCGTGTTTGATATATTTACTAAAACTACAAGCAGACAAGCTGTACTTTTATGCTTCAAATTTAACTTTGCCGACCATATTTGTAATGTTGATGTATGATGAATTGATCTTTGATGATGATAATTGATATCACTGCTCTTTTCAAGATGCCAGCCATGAAAACAAGTGTCACTACAAGTCTTTCACCCCATCTAAAAGTTATCTTTCCATATTACTCTCTCTGATTAGAAATAAAGACTAGCAAACAAGTATTTATCTATAGAGGACAGGTAGCCTGACGGTGCCATCACTCTGAGGGCACCCCATTCTTAGCCATCCATGTGATCATGGATGGCTAAGAGGTGCCCTCACCATGAGGGCAACCTCATAAAAATGGTGGGTTCTGATCTTCGCCATCCATGTGATCATGGATGACTAAAATGGGTGCCCTCACCATGAGGGCAATCTCATACTACCTTTTTCCTTATCTATATTCGCCTTTCCAATTGAATAATCAGTGTTTACACTTACATGTGCTCATATTATTTTGCTTGTTGATGCTTATTAAATTAAGCAATGAGAGGTCTGTGTAAAAACAACTTTTAGGGAGCATCAACATATGAATTTGTTATTACCGAGTGTTGTCTTTTCAATTTACCTGTTTGAGTGTTGTCATTGCAATTTACCCCCACCAGAAATGTTTGACATAATCTGGAAAATACTCGTGTCCTAATCTAAGCAGTGACAGTGTTAATGTTTGAACATTTTCTCCAATGTCACACTTTCTCCAATTTCACATAGTGCCAGAATCATTTTGTGCCAGTGTCATTTATGATGATTTGCTTCTTCTCAGCCCAATCATTCTAGTGTTATTTGAATTATTTTGCATTGTAGGGTTTTAAATATACTATGAACTTATTAATTTCTGTGCTTTTAATAAGCAGTATGCACATGGAAATATTGTCAGATCTCTTGTGGAAAACAGCCATATATATATATATATATCATAGAAACAATTGTTGCAACCATTTTCTTGAAGCTTATACCTTGGAAGTATTTATGATCATGATGGTGGTGGTGGAATGAAGAATCATTTTTAATTTACATAATTTCCTCATGCTGGAAATGTGTCCGAAGATTTTCCGGCTTAAATATGGGTGTTATTCATCCACTTTTTTTTATTTTTAATTTTGTTATCATTGTACTTTGAGAATGTTTACCTTAAGGCTTATCATATTTGAATAGTTTTTTTATTGCTATTTAACTTGTAACCTTCAATGCTGATCTCGACAACTTATGGGGATTGATATAATTTCTTTTGATGCTCATTTTCTTCTTATTTTTACAGGTAAAACAATCAGATGAACTTGAAAACATTCTTTCTAAAAAGATCCTTAGATTTCTGTCAATGAGAGCAGAGGCATTCCAGGTTCTGCGGAGAAACCCTGTCCAGGTAAATTTGTACTCTTTTTAAGGCCATTTTCTTTCTAGTTAGGGAATAATATGCACTCATACAAGGAAGTGAGAGCATGGCTAAGAGATTTCATTTTGTGAAAGTTGATGGAATAGTTTTAGTTTCAAAGGAAAAAGATGTAAGGTTCAATTTAAGAACTTTGCATAGCCTAATACTAGTGGTGCAGAATCCAGCATCGTGTGTTTGAACGGTCCAAAATTTACAACCATCATATGTATTTTGTGAAGCCTTAAACCCATGATAGTGGGCTCCATGGTCTTGCTAGACATAAATATGATCAGATCACATGCAACTTATTATGCATAAGCCTGACATGCCAAACTCTGATGTTCTTTGTTATTTTATTTGTGTTCTTAGTGTACATTTTGCAGTTGCAAAAACATAAATCTACTTTCTGGTTGGTCTTGTATTTGTTTCCCGTTTTATACTCCCTCTATGCCTTCTTATTGATCAAACTGCTTCACTACTCATCAATAATCTCTTTTTTGTGTCCTAATTTATTTTTGTGCTCATACTTTTTATTCTTTTTTAAAGGTTGGGCATGAATATTACCTGTATCATATTTGACATGCGTGATATATCATAACATTTATTTTTATTATCATTAACAAACTTTCTTGTTGGTTCATGGTATTTTGCAAGGGATATGATATTAGCTTTCTTATCACAAACTATCATTGCGAGGACATGCAGAAGCATAAACTTATGGATTTTATTGTTCAGTTCATGGAGGTAAGTATTTTCAAGGTTTTACATAATTTTACAGAATTATATTTTTGTTTTTTTAATAAAAATTGAGGTTGCTTACACCAGAGCCACTTTGTGTACAACTCTGGGAAAAAGTGGGCCCACTTTTTATGATCCGGTTGTATGGATGGAAGACTCTCTAAGTAGGTAGTTTATGAACTTTTGACTGAAGTTTAATACTTATAATTCCATCTTTAATAATTTAAATGTATTCAAAAGTTTAAATTTAAACCACGGTTGTGGGTTTCATCATGATCGATTGGACGCAAGTTTTTATGGACCTTATATGAGATAGGTCCTCTTTCCATCCAAGGTGTCTTATTTGGTGGGATCTCCTCGGCAAGGTTCAAGCCAGAAATCTTCAATCCTCAAATTAGTGGATTAGTAGGTGGTTGTTTAGGGTTGGAATTTGATGAATTTTTTGAGTATTTGTAAAACAGGGTGAGGTACAGCTACTGTAAGACAGGTTTGCTGTAGTAACAGAAGACGTATTACTGCCTATGATTCTGATTCTAATGGTCATAATGGTATTAATTATGAAGATAGATGTTACTAATTGCTAGGGGTCGAAGTTTTTATATATTTCTGCTTCACAAAACCTCTTTGATTGTTGCTGCTCTCTTGCATTTGCCTTCATATGGATGTGGGGAAAAAAATAGTTGTCAACAGATTGCCTTTTGGCATCTCTATTGTATTTTTCATCTTAATTTACATGAAATGACTTACACGATGTTGGTTGTGATGTTCAGGATATTGATAAAGAAATTAGTGAGTTGAAATTGTCAGTGAACACTTGTGCTCGCTTTTTTGTGGCAGAGTTTCTGAAACAGTTCATATAAGCTTGCCATTCAGTTTCACAGCTTAAGAGTAAGATGCTTTCCTATTGTTATTTAGAAGTACGCAGATATGAAAGTTACTGAAGCATGCTGGAGTTTAATGGTGTGAACCCGATCAAATATGAAAAGTACTGGAGAAGGTTGGAGGCGAATGGCAGGACTCTGTGCACCATCCGTTGCCCCTGCTGGAAATTCTTGTATTTGGAATGAAAGATTTATATAAGAAAATGAGAAGGTTGAAACTTGTGGGAACTATCTTAGATGTAAATGACAGTAGGATTATTGGATTAAAGTTGATTGTAGAGTTGTAGTCCTAATGCGGATGTTTCTTTACACTTGGCTTGATCTGAATGTAGTTCGACTTGGAACATCATGTAGAGAACTTGTGATAGCCTGAGTGAGTACTATTTTTTAACAAGATGTCTCCAAAGGGACTAGCGGAAGTATTTGTGATTGAAGCTTTGTAAAAAATGTCAAGTCTCTTGATTTTAACTTAAACCCAAGACCAAATGAAGAACTATCTTAATGTATTTATGTATGTCATGGAATTTGAGACTAGATTATTGTGTAGAATGGTGTAGTTGTTGCAATAACATCATTGGTATCTTGCGATAATGATTAATTCTTTTTTCATGCCAATTGCAGCCTCGGCCATGCTTATGCACTTCTCTTCAGCAGGGAAAAGAGCACTGGCCTTCTGCACCTCTGGTTGGAGGATTTGCAGGTTATTTATGCGATGTCTGTAATTGGATGCCACAAGGTTCTTCTCACGGTGCAATCATTATTCATTCAACTTTTTTAGTGATAAACTAATCTCATGGAGAAATTGATTAACCACGCAATCAAATGGTGGGAAAACTAGCCCAGGTTAATTGGCATGAGCCATATTGGTTGGGATTGGAACCTAAAACTGATTCAAAATGCCATTGAATCAGTAAACCCTAGAATTCATCCTTCCGCAATCAGGGAATTCGGCTGGGCGGAGTGAGACTCCTTTTCTAGAAAAAGAAAGAGTCCAGTAATTTGTTTCGATTTCATTATAAAAAGATGTGAGTACGAGCATGACGTATATAAGAAAGAAGAGGATTGTGTCTTGCTAGGGCGCTGTGCTGGCCGCTTAAATCCTAGGAAGTGGAGCATTAAAACCATTTTGGGCGGGTTGGAGTTGGAGGCAACTTCAATCCTTGACCAACTAGCGAGTCTGAGTTTTGAGTTTTCAGATCATAATTAAGCTAATGAAGACCAAAAATATAGATAAAATGATTGGAGAAATTTTTTTGCGGTTCTTTGTATGGAGAGAATTACATGAATACGATCTATTTTTGACTTGGTTCGTCTTGCTTATCACCCTATTTACTGTCAACAAGATCTTCAATTATATATGAACTCAACAACTTTTATCAACTTGCAGACTCACTAATATTTTTGACAGGTTTGTGTGTGTATCTGTTCGTGTCACGAGGGGGCTTTATAAGTAGGTAATACGGTTGGGGTCTAGTTAGTGCTTAATGTGTTAAATAATTAATATATATATATAAATATAAAATCTATTTTATAATATAAAAATATGACTTTCATTCATGAGATACAACTGGTATAATTTGTATGAAACCAGATCACGTTTGTGAAGATTTAGTTCGACCACCTAATATCTGTGTAGATAAATATAAAATCAAATAATTAGAATATTCATAAATGTTCAAACCAATCTAACTCATTAAACCATTTCATCCTAATTTTCAAAATAGTTACAATAAGAAATGTTTTTCAAATTTTTTTAACTAGTGCATTCTTTTTTTTAAAAAAAAAAGCCATATTGATACACACACGTGCACATGTGCACGCACAACACACATATACACACATATATATATATATATATATATATATATATTATTATCAACATCCTATTTATGCACTTTAAAAAGATATATGAGCTTTAAAAAGATATATATATATATATATATATATATATATATATATATATATATATCAACATTCTATTTATACACACAGATATATGAGCTTTTTTTTTTAAAAGATTTTTTTATATTATTAAGTGAAAAGAAAATCAGGCTTAATGGTGACCTATCTACCAACAAAATTGAGCAACCAGGCCACGCACCGTGGCGCCCAGCACCTGGATCGACCGTGGTCAACTTAGGATGGCTAGATTGGGCTGCCCTCACGGAGGGGTAGCAGCGTCTAGTTTCCTGTGGGCATGAGGGCAATCAAATTGGTTGCTCATAGCACAAGCAACCGAACTAGGTTGTCCCTTGCTGGAAATTGATTATCGCGGTATCAATTATATTTTTTTATTGTTTTTAAATTAAATTAATCGAAATTTTGTTAATTTAATTTTTGAATTTAAAGGGTAATTTTGCTATTGTCGAAAAATTTCCCTTTTCTGGGTAATTGGGCATAATTTTCCTATACCCGGTGATATAAAAAAATTTCTCCATTCTTTAGTAAAATTTTTTATAAATATATATGGTTCACACAAAGTGCAAACCATTAAAAATTTTTTAAATTAGAGATCTAGTTCCGGTAAAATTTATGAGGCGTATATTACTCTCCTTAATTTTTTTATAATAATAAAATTATTACAAATAATAAAAATAATATATTACCCCCACCTCCTCCTCTCTTCTCCTATTCAACTAAGTTTTATTATACCTCATGATATTTTTTAAATGACCTATTTAATTTGATTATTATCATTACTAATTTTAAAAAAATAACATGATATTTTGACCACGTCATTAAGTTGTAAGTTTTGGATGACAATAATCATGGGAGATGAAGAAAAAATAGGAAAATAAATAAAATTATGAAAATTTTTATTTTTAAGTAGGTAATTTTAGGGCTGTTAAACGAATGAGCCAGCTGAGCTGAGCTCGACTTGTGTTCGAACTCGGTTCGAATAGTTCGAAGTTCGTTCGAACTCTACTTGAGATCCAACGAGTTTTTAACATACATGCTCGAGCTTTACTCGAATATTTTTATGTTGTTCGAGCTCGACTCGAGCTCGAATATACTTAAACTGTTTAATTTTGCGAGCTTGAATCCTGCTCGTTTGTAAGCTTGAAACCAACTTGATTTGTAACGACTCGCCTGTTCCGTGCCACGAGCCAAGTGTTACTATATGAAACTAAGTATCTCATAAATTAATTTTTTATTAATTTTCAAGATTTTAAATAAATCCATAAAAATAAATTTGATATATAAATGCTCAGAATAATCTAAGCCCCATGAACCGAACTAAAATCTCACTGCCATGCAAACAATCTAGAGAAAAGAATAGTTCAATAATAGAATCCTCCACCTATTCCGATTCTACCCATCCTTCCATGCTCATACCTGCTGAGGCAATTCTGCGTTAAAGATAAAAACACTAAGTCATATAATTATAAAAAACAATTAATATATTCCCCACAACATATGAATTGCGTTTTTAGTGATTATGAGCCTATGATGAACTCTTAATATGCTAGGAAGATAGCCGCCCATCCCGCTATAATCCCATGTATGCACACACACGCTATGTGGCCCTCGGCATGTAGTTACTGATATTTGCCATTGACTCACACTCTCGGTATCACAAGTACATAATGAGCCGTCTTGCGCCACTGTGCCCTATCACCCCTTTCGGCATAGGGACAGGTATTTAATCTTTCAGGGGGTGCTGCCCTGTGTCAGACTAAGTCAATTAATTGACCCCAGTTGTGTTCGGCGCATGGTGGTCGAATATGAACTCAAGTCGACCAAGACTCCCACATAGTAATTTTTTTAAGGGTGCTACCCTGTATCGAACTGAGCCAATTCTTTGACCCCGGTTGCGCTCGGCGCATGGTGATCGAATGTAGACCCCGATTGTGCTCGGCGCATGGTGATCGAATGTGGACTCAGGCTGACCAAGACTCCCAAATCGAAATATATAACATTTCAAGTAATTATACGAACTTGAAATTGTGATGAGGCATCCGCAACTACGACACATGATCCTAATATGAATGTAATTTTTCTAAAGCCAAATGTGCTCACAAGCTATCCAGAGGATGTTTCATTTAATAAAAGAACTGTCCTTTATATAAAAGAATAAGTGTGGAATTCAAGAAGTCGTTATATTAAATTTTATTAATACATGTGGAATTTAAAAACTCATTACATTAAATTTTATAGAAAAATACATAATCACTTATAACTATATCATCTGTGTGATAATAAAAAGTCAAAAACTTACTATCAATTGAATGCGAATGAGTTATAAATGATATTGATTCTTAAGAATTTATTTAATTAAATATTATTTATGGTTCATTTTAAGATTTGTAAAGTGGAAAGTAACTCACTAAAAAAAATAAAGTTAACATGGATTAAACCTACAACCTCCAAGGCTTCAACTTGAATACTTACCATCTAAGCTATCTCACTACTTTGATATTATATTGCATATAAATAAATATAACTAGTTACAGTTAAACTTATTAATATATATATATATATATAATATAATATAAAGACTATATTATTATATTATTTTGTTGAGTGGAGTTCGAGTCAAGCTATGAGGCGATTTTGAGTCGAGTTCGAGTTATAACTAAGTCAAGTCGAGTCGAACATTGCTTCGCTTAAACACGGCTCGAAGGATTCAAGTTCGAGTCGAGTTTGAGCTCGAACATTTAAATGTTGAGTTTCGAGTCGAGTTGAACCGAGCCGAATGCCAAATATTCACGAGCTGACTCACTTAATTAGAAGCCCAAGGTAATTTACCTATCTTTACTTTTACCCGATTAGAGTTGTTGATAAGTAAAGTTAATTAGTGGTAGATACATTCTGTGAATTGGAAAGAACACAAGTATAATTGTGTGTTATAGGGTAGAGGGTGAGTGATGTTAGTGTTTATACTGGTTTAGGTTTGATATGATATAACTTAAATATAGATATAAGGTGGATAATGCTATTTGGAAATGTTTTTTGGAAATTAACTTTCAAAATTTAATTATCATTGAATGAAAGAAAAAAGTGTTATATTTTATATTTGAAGAAATTGTAGCATTTTTGATTTATAAGTTTTATGTTGGGAGAAATTGTAATGGTGGGGAGATGTTTAATTGAACTATAGAATTTTGTTTTTTGAAAATTTCTTTTATATTTATCTAATTTTTCATTTTTATTTTTTACATAGTTTTTATTAATTTTGCAATCATGTTTTTACTTCTGTTGGTCTCTACATTTCATGGTCCACCTTGCTACTTCCTCATATGAACACCAATAATTAGTTTTAAACATAATTAAATTGTAAAACTAAAACTCCATGTTTAAAATAAAATCAAATAATGATCTATTAAAAAACTAACATTGCAACTCTTATTATTTAGTACTTAGACTTTGGTCTTGGATATTCATTTTCTAAAAGATTTGATTTTGGTATAATTAATATATATCCATCAATTGTAGTTCTTTTCTTTTTTCACTATTGTAAAAAAACAGAAAAAACTCACTATTATAATTTGCTATTTTAACTATTTTGACATAATTTATTTTATATTAAACAAGATATCATGTCATGCACGACTTTTACTACACATAATTAAACTTTAATTTTATACTTAAACTCTCATTGAATAGTCATGAGATAGACTATAATAATTTACTATCTTAAATATAGATTCTAATTTACTTTAAACATAGATCCTAATTAAATGAAAATATAAACTATACTAATTTGATTTTTTATTGTAAATTTTGTTATTAAGAAGTTTGAAATTGAGGTTAGCCAGGTTACCTGTGACCCTATGTAGTAAGAGATATTTTATTATTATTATTTTTATGAAAAGCAAAAAATTGAGGTTAGCTGAGTTCAAACCTGTGACTTTTCGTAGTAGAAAATATTTTTATTATTTTTTATTTGTATTATATTTTGATTTGTTGAATCTCCTACTTTTAATTACAAACCAATATTGGATTCCTTTTTTTAAATAAGAATAGATGTGTGAATAGAAGAGGTAGCTTTATGTGTAAAAAAGCCATGTGCAAAAAGTACGATGCTACTATAAGAGCATAATATATATATAAGAGTTATGACACGGGAATACAAGAGCTTTATGCACAAAAGTGAGCTTTTATGTTAGGATAAATTTTGCAAACTTATATATGAGGTTTAATACAGTGATTTTCAAAATTTACCCCGGCTTACACATTCAGCTACCATTATTATTTAAAGACATCAATTTATAAAAGGAAATCTTCAATATTACACCAAATTAAATATCAAAAGTAAACTTAAAAAATAAAAACAAAGAAAGAAAGAAACTCTAATTTTCACTTTTCTTCTCCTTGTTTGACTCCAGAGTTTTGTATCTATTCATGTTACGTTTCACTTCCATTCGGTTTCTTGTCACAGTGCTAGTAGTTAGCTTGTCAATGGTCGTATCAAAAAATCGAAAGTAGGAAACCCTTACATTTGTTTTCAATATAAGAAAAACATAAAACCCCCCAAAATCAATAGCAAAGCCAAAGATTGGAATGTAAAACCTAGGCCTTCTGACTGATGATTTTAGTTCGGTTCAGTTGAGACTGGATCGAGTTGCATGCCCGACCCTCTTTACCGGATGTGTATGTATGGTATATTATGTGTGAGCTAGAACCCTAGTCTTCCCTGGAACTTGGCTCCACCTGTGGACACTACGCCACCTCGACTCTTAGTTTTGATTTTTATTTGAGCCAAGTCTAGTTAGGTTTAGGATCATATTTCTCGCAAGTCTAGATTGCTTGTCGCATGTTTGAAAATCCTTTTGGTTGATCCTAACCACCCTGGGACCCGTTGTGCGGTTCTTGAGGTCGTCCAATAGCCTTACAGGTGCGAACACCCTAGGTACTTTCGGTTTTTATTTGACACCGCGTAGTTGGACATTACGCCACCCAGACTCTGGCTTTTGGTTTTTATTTGAGCCAAGTTTAGTTAGGCTTAGGATTGTATTTCTTGTGAGTCTAGATTGCTTGTTGCATGTTTGAAAACCCTATTGGTAGATCCTAACCACCATGGGACCTACTGCATGATTCTTGAGGTCGTCCAATAGCCCTACGAGTGTAAACCCTAGGTGCATGTTGTAACACTCTGATTTGGCCTGAAGGGACAGACTAAATCGTGATATTATAAATTGAAAGCTACTCATTTGGTTATCACGTATAGACTTTACAAAAAAGGATGTTAGCCATTTAGGAGGCTTAAGACGTAAACCGATCTCGGTTTCATAGAATGCGTGCAAAGTTCATACTAGATAGGATGTATGGTACACTTAAAGCTCTTATATGAGCACTCCAAACCACTATAGAGGCAAAACCTCCACTGTGACTAAGAGGGTGGCTTAAAGAATGCAACGATCACTTCAAACTAGAGAAGAGGAGCACCCCCTTGTAGTTAAGAGGTCGGATGTTGTGACATACTCAATTTGTTATACTTAGTTTCAGTGATTAGATTAGGTATCTTGATTACTTAATGCAGATGAGTGAGGTATATTAAACTTTGCATCGTGGTTACCTGTTTTACATGTTCCGCAAGTAAAATAAATTAAACACAGAGGCATCATTGGATGCTAGGGTATCATACCCTAACAGCTCATCTTCACGTAGGTTCTTCATGCGGTAAAACTTGTACACTCATCTTACCCACGTTACTCTACACACAGAGAGTTGCAATTAAATATATTTCTTGTACTTAGATTAGCTCCTCATCATGTTTTAGGACTGGGGCTTATACACCCTGCATGCGATAGTTAGCTTTTGCTCCAAAGTTTAACCTCTCCACAATAATATAATAAGAAAATAAGCTAAATAAAGACGCATACACAAGCACCATGTCATACCCAATCCAAAATCATACAAAGTACATAATAGGTTTAGTATTCATGCCCACAATACAATAATCCATACAAAATATAGTCCAAATACACAACACAACAATATGACCTCCACCACCACCAATAAGTCTTCCAATCTATGTGCTTAGACAGGCCAATGCCAAGGGACCTTACCTACATAGATATAAGAAAAAATATCGGCAATCAAATAAATTTGATTATCAATTTGAAATAACTACTAGTAAAACAATATTGGCAAATGAGTATTCCATTACCCACGGGAACTTATAATATTTTAGAAGCCTCACACGGGCGACAAGCAAAATAACTTACTAAAAGAGTCTGCGCACAAACACGTTAAATATTCATACTCATACAAACAAGCTTACGCCATCGCAGCCTCCATATAGCACTTATTACGGTACTCAAGTGGCAAAGGAACAGTTAAGTTAGTGTTACAAATTTTGAAAATGTGTTGTGTTATGCAATACCCACATATTTCGCACTACCTCAGGGTTTGAAAGAGTACAAGTGTGATTCTTAACACCCATACAACTCTGTCATATTCATAAAATCGTAAACCCTCATACATATACTTAGTAGGCTTGGGTAGGCTTTGTATAATAACCTCATTGATCGTATCTTTCAAAACCAACAAGGGATGTCAACATTGAAAATTTATTAAACTTATGGAAAATACAATGACATGGCCGGATATCGGAGGGATTCAATAAAACACCACCGATGTCATTCTATATCTAAAAACACGATTAAACTCGATACTAAGGGAGTCAAGCAGAGGTGAAGCAAAAGAGAGTCAAAGAGACATAAATGAGTGAAGTTATGTGTCCTAAGTCGGTGAGCTTACCCAGCAGATCCTAGCACAAAGATAGCACTGAATGAGACTCGAATCACATCGACATGCATACCGAGGAAAGCCTCTACACATGAACAACAAATATAAGACACTTAATTATCTTAATCATATGATTAAGGAAGTTTTAAATCCCATTAAGTGACTTAATTATTGTTATGGGTTTCATATGCACTTAGTTGAAAATGTTGAATTTCTAGGGTTTAATTGAACGGGCTTAACAAGATAGTTTTTTGGATGAGCCAAACGATGTTCAAATGGGCTAAAATTTGAACCACTAGGCCGTAACACTCTAATTATTATGTAGAAATTTTTACCAAGTGTTGGACCATGGGCCAACATGGTAAGCAAGGCACACAAAGGTAGGGTGCTAGGAACAATATTCCTGGACCATGGGCTTGGAGATTCTAAATTGGCCAGGGTCAGTGGTTGTAGATAGCCAACACCTTGGGATTGAGTCTTCTATTTTTTAGGTCTAAAATCCAATTATTTAGGCCTGAGTGGATTCGACAATAGGGTATGTTGGGTAGGTTATTTCTGGATCTAGGTGGACCAAATGGGCTTGGGAAAATCCTAACTTGTGAACCACTTAGCCAAATGCTCCCAAATTTGGATATGATACTGCTAGTGTACAACCTAAGGTTTATGATGAATTTCATCAAAATCCACCATCATTTGACTGTGGTTTCGGATTTTTCATGTGGAATCAATGAACTAGGGTTTTCACCCAATATTCATGCATTGTCTGAAACACCGACCAAATTCACCATCTGAATAATTTTTATTAAATCCAGGAACTTACACATTTCTTGTAGGCAGTTAAGAGTCATTATATAATTTTTTTAATATTTTATTAACATCTTTTAGGTAGCTCACTACGAAGCACAAGCTCATAGTATGACAATATAGTCCTATAACATAGTATGCACATCACAAAGTTAGGGGTTTTGTTCAGGCCTTTTAAGTGGCTAGATTAGTGTGAATATTTTTCATAGACAAGACAACATACACAATACAACCATACAAAGGATTGTCCTCAAAAGCTTTTAACATTGGGGAAAGAGGCGACCTAATCATTGGGACCATGAAAGCTGCCATCTTTCACCAACTTTGGCTTCCTTTGATGCATGTAGGATCTTTACCTCAAAGGAGACGAAAAGGACATCTCTTGGGGATTCCTACCCAAAGACCTATGAACTTAGGTGGCTAGGCTGGGCTAGGAGGAGCCTAGGAGGGGCCGGGGACACCAGAAAAGAAGGGGGTAGCAAAGGGGAAGCAAGGGGAAACAAGAGCAAAATGGTTGGAAAACTTGGAACTCGGCTTCTATTTGTAAGTAAAATCTAGGGCCTACACAAGGGTGTTATGGCAGCACCTTTGTACTATGCTATGGTAAGACGGACCACTAAAAATTGGGAAACCTGGACACGTGAGCCGGCTATGTGAAGTGGCCCACACGCCAACTTGGGTCAAACCAAAGGGCATTTGGGCAACACCTTTGCGTTGGGAGGGAAAAAAGGGAAATTTCAAATTTCTAAGTGCAAAGACACTGGCTAGCACCTTTGCACCCTAATATGAAACCCTAACCCTCCTAACATAGCCAGATGCAGAACTTGCGCTTGTAGGGTTTTCACCATAAGGTGCTTGAGGTTACCTTGAGAACCTCATTGTGGGTTCCACAGGGGCTAGGATTGACCGAGAGTATAGCAAACATGCAATAAGATACTTTAGACATGCGAGGGACTCGGTCCTAGCCTCTAACTTAACACGAATTAGCCGAACCAAAAATAAAAAGGTTGGGCATGTAGCATCCAATGGGGTACAGAAATCAAAAGTGGCTAGGGCGAGAAAACCACATACCATACCTGTAAAACTTGTGACCCGATTCAGTGTTTTATAGTTAGAACCTGTAGGTTTGACTGCTATTTTTAGTCGAGTCAATTGTAGGATAT
Source organism: Piper betle (assembly GCA_033002965.1). NCBI lineage: Eukaryota > Viridiplantae > Streptophyta > Magnoliopsida > Piperales > Piperaceae > Piper > Piper betle. The sequence goes on along the minus strand of JAURVB010009667.1, from coordinate 56,998 downwards.
GCGTACTGAGCCGAGGTTGGTCGTATGTTATGAACCATGAAGGTCATACGTACCTGAAGTATATGATGATAAAGTTAGTTAAGATAACAGTAGGATGACTTATCAGAATATATAATAGTACACCCAAAATTTTTTTATTTTAGTATTAGACTGTAGAATTATTTTTAGGCTGAATAACTCATTAGGGGGCATTATGGAGCAGTTTGGGTGGGTTATTAGTTGTAGAGCATGTCATTATGATGTTATGGTGTGTATTATATTTTATGAGATTTTCTCCTATTTGTTTTGGATTTTTGAGGATTCATCATGATTTAGTCATTATTTTTAACTCGAGCGAGAGTGAAGTCAAGTTTTATTTACGAAACTACCACCAAATCTACCCCGACCTTTTCTCCCCCTAACCCCGACGCCGTCCCTGTCATTGCTGTTGATGCTGCCTTTGATCGCCACACCGCCCCCGATCGACACCGTCAAGCCTTGCCATGTACGTCCTTGCCCCGCCCTAAGCACCCCTGGCCATAGCCTAGTCTCCACAACTCATGGGAGCCACGCCCTAGCACCGCTAGTCTTGATGTTGTTCCGATGCTGGCCACGCTATTCTATCATCGCAGCGCAGCCTACACCACTCCCTTCAACCCCGATCATTTCCCTCATACCTAGCACCACTGCCGAGGCTGGCCGAGGCCTGATATGACAAGCCAACCGACCTCAATTGACTCGTATCTGCCACAGGCGATCATCGCTGTTGTTGCCGTCCTCACCGCCACCACCATTGGGTCGAGCTCGCCGAGCCGGTGCTCGACCCATAACCTTAATTGCCTCACAGAAAAAGTCGCTAGAAACACCGCCAAAAATTCCTGGAAAATAATTGGAAAAATAGATTCGTTGAAATTCGTCGGATCTTTCGCAAAACCCTAGCCATCACTGATTGCAGACAATGCAAGGTATAATTAACTCCAATTTAATTTCTTAAAGGTGATAATTATTAGCACAACCTGCTAGGATTGATAAATTGATGTGTTAGCTATTTTATTGTATATAAAAACATGAATTTCTTGATTGAATTGTTTTAAAACGAATGCTAAGGAACTAATTAGGTAAACTAAGTAAGTATCGTAATCTAATGCAACGTAGTGTTGGAAATCTTATATTGATTGGGATTGATGTATGGTTGATGTGAGTATGATTGATGTGTGTATGATATAGGATGTGTGAATGCACCATGAGTGGGCGTTAGCTTTTAGTTTGATGTGTAGGTACGGAGTAGGAACTCACCGCCTAGGTGTGTGGACACAATTGGAACTTTTATGAGGTCCGTTTAGGACTCGATCCCCATTTTACATTCTATTCTATTGTATGTTTGTTTTATTGTTTGCATGACGTGTTAAGTGAAGTTTTATCGGATCCCACTTAACTTGGTCTATTTAATCAATCGGTTTTCTTGATTAATAACCCTTCAGGACAGGATCCCTCGAGTTTGATTTCGAAAATAAGATCCACCACAATTTACCTTTGGGCATAATACATAAATACCTTCCCAGACCTATATATAGTTTTATCGTGTTTTAGTGAGACAAAAGAAGGGAAAACTGACTCACACGTACTATGAATGGGTGTATGTGCCAGTTAAAGAGGGCTTTGGATTAGTGAGAGGGTTGTTCCATTCCTAAGGGATCCTGACAAGTCCCATTTTGATTTCCTCACACCCAGAGAAACGTGGAGGTTTAAGGGTATTGTTTCGTATAACGCACGTTCAGACTTGTGGTTCAAATGATACTAAAGGCGATTGCTTGAGAGTACTCAACTTTCGTGTTCAAAGGTAGGAGAATTATGGAGGAAAGATGTAAAACCCCCCCCAAAAAATAATTAGGTTATTTTATTTAGGGTTTTATAAATCTTAGAACAAACCATTTGTATATTATATCATAAATTAAGAATTAATATCATAAATTATAAATTATTATTCATTCGTATTAGCTTAATAGTAAGTTTTTGACTTTTCATTATCACACAAATGATATAGTTATGAATGATTATGTTCTTTTCTATAAAATTTAATATAGTGACTTCTTAAATTTTACACATATCAATAAAATTTAATATAATGACTTATTGAATTCCACACATATTATTCTATATAAAGGATAGTTCTAATATTATATGAAACATCCTGTAGATAGCTTGTGAGCACATTTAGCTTTAGAGAAATTACATTTATATTAGGATTATGAGCCGTAGTTGCGGGTGTCTCATCACAAGTTCGTATAATTACTTGAAATATTATATATTTCGATTTGGGAGTCTTGGTCGGCCTGAGTCTAGATTCAACCACCATGCACCGAGTGCAACCGGGGTCAAAGAATTGGCTCAGTCCGACACAGGGCAGTACCCTTAAAAAATTACTATGTGGGAGTCTTGGTCGACTTGAGTTCATATTCAACCACCATCTGCTGAGCGCAACCGGGGTCAATGAATTGACCCAATCCGACATAGGGCAGCACCCCTTGAAAGATTAAATACCTGCACCGATGTTGAAAGGGGTGATAGAGTGCTGTGGCGCAGGACGGCTCATTATGCACTTGTGATACCAAGAGGGTGAGCCAATGGCAAATATCGGTAACTACAGGCCGAGGGCTATGTAGTATGTGTGCGCATACATGGGATTGTAGCTGGATGGGTGGCCACCCTCCCAGCATATGAAGAGCTCAGCATAGGCTCATAATCACTAAAAGACGTAACTCAGATGTTGTGGGGAATATATTAATTATTTCTTGTAATTATATGACTTAGTGTTTTTATTACTAATGAGGAATTGCCTCCGCAGGTATGAGCATGGAAGGATGGGTAGAGTCGGGATAGCTGGAGGAATTTATTATTGGACTATTATTTTCTTGAGATTGTTTGCATGACAGTGGGATTTTGGTTTGGATCATGGGACTTAGATCATTTCGAGCATTTATATATTAAATTTATTATTGTGGATTTATTAAAAATCTTGAAAATTAATAGAAAATTAATTTATAAAATATTTAGTTTCATATAGTACACTTGGCTCGTGGCTCAGAATGAGCGGGTCGTTATAGTAGGTATCAGAGCTGTGTTTTCCACGGAACCATGCAAATCAATCATTACCTTGTTGAAAGTCTAAGAGTCCACTGTCCAAAGGGTAAATTTTATTTATATAAAAATTGATCATTCTTTTATAAAATTAATTTTCATTGTTTTAGATAGTAAGTCATTATAGATCCACTTGTGTATCATTCTAGGTGCACGTGACATCTAAATCAATGAGCGTATATGGGACACCTTTACAATTAGTGGTGTTATCTAGGTAGTATGAGTGGTATGGGACACCTGTGTGATATGGATAACAATGTCATGGGACAGTGTGCCCCACTTTAGCTATACATATGAGTGGCAATGCTTAAATCAAAAAAAAAAAATCTACTCATGACCCTATTAGATTTTCGAGGACAAAATTCCCAAGCTGGGGAGATTGTAAAACCCTGAAAAAAAATAATTAGGTTATTTTATTTAGGGTTTTATAAATCTTAGAACGAACCATAAATAATATTTAATTAAATAAATTCTTAAGAATCAATATCATAAATTATCAATTATAACCCATTCGTATTTGCTTAATAGTAAGTTTTTGACTTTTCATTATCACACAAATGATATAGTTATGAATGATTATGTTCTTTTCTATAAAATTTAATGTAGTGACTTCTTAAATTCCACACATATTAATAAAATTTAATATAATGACTTATTGAATTCCACACATATTTTTCTATATAAAGGAAAGTTTTGATGTTATATGAAACATCCTCTAGATAGCTTGTGAGCACATTTGGCTTTAGAGAAATTACATTCATATTAGAGAAATCACATGTGTCATAGTTGTGAGCATATTATACTGGTTTCTTTTCTATAAATGCAGCTCTTCTCCACCCATTTTCTCCCCTTTTCTCTCTTCCACCCAACCTTCCCTCCTCCTCTCATCCCCACTTCTTCCCCAGCTCCTCCTAGCTTTCTCAAGCCTCTCCAAAATTGATCCAAGCCCCTAGGGTTGTAGATATTGGGCTAGGATGCCCCAAGAGACTCCCCTAGGAACTGGTTGAGCTAAAGGTGCTTCTTTTTTGCCTCTTTTTTGTGTTTGTAGTTGTTGTTTGTGCATGTTAGTGTATGATTGTATGCATTGTTCCCATATAGATCTATCTATCAGGAGTATTTAGGATTTGGAATGATGATTTATCATACTTACAAAAATAGTTATGTATTTTTTAATGTGGTATGGGTATGGGTTTGCACTGTTTTTGAAAAATACATCATATCTTATGATGTAGGTTGTAGATATGCATGATTTTTGTCTTGTTAGCTCCACAAGTGATGGATATACTAGTTTTTTTTAGATTATTTTGTATGATTATGTATGTATGAGTATGAATAGGTGTCAAACTTGGAAAAAGTGGTAGATTTCAAGGTCCTAGTGTAAAACCTGTGACTTGAGTCAGGGTTTTATAGTATGAACCGGTCAGTTCGACAGTTATTTTTAGTCGGGTTACTTTCAAAACACGTGTATCGAGTTGAGGCTGGTCATGTGTTATGAACCATGAGAGTTGTGTGTGCCCAAGTATATGATGATAATGTCAGTAAGACAGCAACAGAATGAGTTACCAGAATATATGAGAGTATGCCTAGATTTTTCTTTATTTATTAGATCGTAGAATTATTTTCTAGGCCGAATAATGCATTAGGAAGTGTTATAGGTAGTTTGGGTTAGTTATTAGTTATAGAGCATGTCATTGTGATGTTATGGTGTGTATTATGTTTTATGAGATTTTCCCCTATTTTCTGGATTTTTTTAGGAATTATTACGAGTTAGTTATTATTTTTGACTCAAGTCGGAGTTAAGTCAAGTTCAATTTACGAGATGTCCCTTGATCTTCTCCCTTACCACCCGTCTTCTCCCTCCGACCACTTGTCTTCTTTCCTCGACCACTCATTTTACGAATTTTATCGATTTTATTGTAGTTATTTTGGTATGTAAACCACTTGTCATATCATCCATGTAATAGCATGTCAGGGTTTTTGTGCATTCATCCATTCAAAGTGATTGACATCTTTTATCTTAAGATGCTGAGAGTAGATCTGCATGAATTGGGTTCGGGTTAGCCAACCCAACCGGGACCAGTGACATCGCGGTTCTGTTCCCGAGCATGAATTGGATTTGCGGTGTTACACCCAGTGACCAAGCCACCCCTTCCCCAATTTTTACACCATGTTGTAATATGTAATTGAATGCTATATTTTGTATAATTGATCATCATGATGTTATGGTGTGTATTATGTTTTATGAGATTTTCCCCTATTTTCTGGATTTTTTTTAGGAATTATTACGAGTTAGTTATTATTTTTGACTCAAGTCGGAGTTAAGTCAAGTTCAATTTACGAGATGTCCTTTGATCTTCTCCCTTACCACCCGTCTTCTCCCTCCGACCACTTGTCTTCTTTCCTCGACCACTCATTTTACGAATTTTATCGATTTTATTGTAGTTATTTTGGTATGTAAACCACTTGTCATATCATCCATGTAATAGCATGTCAGGGTTTTTGTGCATTCATCCATTCAAAGTGATTGACATCTTTTATCTTAAGATGCTGAGAGTAGATCTGCATGAATTGGGTTCGGGTTAGCCAACCCAACCGGGACCAGTGACATCGCGGTTCGGTTCCCGAGCATGAATTGGATTTGCGGTGTTACACCCAGTGACCAAGCCACCCCTTCCCCAATTTTTACACCATGTTGTAATATGTAATTGAATGCTATATTTTGTATAATTGATCATCGGGATGTTAGTTACCTCTAGTCAAAATACCATACTAAAAAACCCAAGTAGGGCCAGGAAAAAAATCGTAAATGCATTGTGTGTTTGCTAGTTTGTTGACGTGATATGTTATGCTCTGAGTTTGTACTCCGTGCATAGCTTATTAAAAGGCATTCATAAAATCTTTGAAAATTCCCTATGGCCACACTAAGTGTTTATGTGGTTAGTTATTGGAGTTTTTTGGTGTGTACATGACTGCAGGTTGAAACCCTAGCTCCCTAACTCCAATTAAAAAATCCATTACCATAGCAATATGGTGGTAAAATTGCATGAAGTTCCACCCAGATCTTAGGGTCTATCCCAGAAATACCACTCTAAAATTTGATAGCCTGTGGCTTAGTAGATCTCCTTGTAGAATGTTCCCAAGCCAAGTAGGTCCAGCCACTTTATAAATGACATGCCAATGCCTTCCCTTTCCAAGTCAATTCAGGACCAAATGCTTGGAGTTTTGACTTGAAACTTTATAGGATTCAAGCCCACGATCTTGGCTAATACTGCCATTTTACCATGGCCCATTCGGCATTTCCTAGCCTATGAACAAGACTTAGGAGCTCGATTGAGGAACACTGTTCCTGGCACCTTAGCCAAACTTTAGTGGGCCTTGTTTACCATTTTGGCCGATGAGCCAACACTTAGTAATTTTGGTGTCTAACTCTTAGTATGTCGGGGCCCATCAGTCTAAATTTCGGCCCATTTGGATATCCTTTGACTAGCCCAAAAAATTGTCTAGTTAATTTCATTCAATTAAAACTTAAGTATGATACTTTCACTAAGTGTACATGCAACCTCAAACTTTAATTAAGGTTAACTAGTCATTAAGTAAGATAATTATGTTAATTATGCCTATGAGTGTGTTTTGCATATGTGGAGGCTTCACCTCATTTTGCATGCCATCTTGCTCGGTGAGTGATTAGAGTTTCCTTTTCACTTGTTAGGATACGTGGACTGAGCTCACCGAGTAAGACAAGGAACTCGACTTATCTAGGTCCGGAGGACTCTTCTAATTCGCCTTTGTTTGGCTCCTTGAGTGTCGAGTTTATCGCGCTTTAAATGTATGAAGATGTCGACGACATTTTCTCGGATCCCTCTTGATGCTGGGCCATTTTGCCGAGTTTTTTATTGTTTATTAAAACTACACATATGAGATCCCATGTTGGTTTTCAAACGAAAGATCTTTAAATTTATTATATAAGCCTTCCCTAAGCCTATTATATATGTACGTGTGGTTTTGCGGATTTTACGAATAAGAGAGTGAGTTATACGGGTTATATTAGTTGCACTAGTACTCCTTTCACCCTAAACTAATTCAGTATAAGAGGGTACCGTGAATACACTATGTTTCCAAAAATTGTAGTGCTAACCTAACTATTCCAAGCCACCTAAGTACTGTCATGGGTGATATATGGAGGATGTGAGAGCATAAGCGTATGTATGTATGTATGTAAGTATGAAGCTGTCGAGTTTGGTCCGACATTTATAGTCTGATGTTTGGTTGTGTCGGCCTCGTCTTATCGCCATGTGATAGATTTTGAAGTTTTATGATTTTTTGTAGGTATTAAGATAGCTATTTCACAGTATTATTTATTAGTAGTTATTTTTGGACCGGTATTCAAACTTGTTTGATTTCCTATATCTATGTAGGTGTGTAAGCGTGTCAATTACTGGTGTAGGTGGACAGATCAAGAGGTCCTTGGTAAGGGATGATACCGGGTATTGATGTGTATGACCGTGATGTGTGTCAAGTCTATGTATTTTGGGGACTTGATCTATATATCATTGGGAACCTTTGGTCTATGCGTTGTATTATAATGTGGGTGGGTGCCCTAAGACTTATGTAAAACCACATGTTGTGATGGATGTTAGATGTGTTACGTGTGTTTCATGTGCCTAGTTATTATTATTATTATCATTATCATCATGCAGGGTAACTTTGGGACGTTTTATCAATCATTTGCATGATTTGTATGTCTCAAAATCCTGAAACACGACGAGGAGCAATACTAGGTTTGCTAAACATATTTGGTTGCTGCTGTTTGTGTGTTAGAGCAACGTAGATTGGAGGAGCAGAAGGTTCACACTGCTTGAAGGGAGTGAGAACCAAGTGCTTGAATATGATGCTTTGACACTTGTTGATGTCTCTGTATTTGTGTATTTAATTTTCATTTGTAGGTATATGGAACAGGTAACCGTGATCCCTTTGTTACACTAGTTAATTTTAGCATCATCATATAAATAATTATACCTAACATCAATGTTATAACTAAGTATAAGAAACGAATCATGCATTCCCATCCTTTGAAAGCTCAACCTTTTAGCTGCATTGGGGATGTTACTTTCGTGTAGCTTAGAGTGATCATTTGCATTATGTAAAGTCACCCTCTTAGTTACCGAGGGAGTGCTTCCTCTCTCGTTACTTAGAATTCTCATGGTAGGAGCTCCCCTTAAAGTTAAGAACTTTCCTATTATATTATAATTTAACATGCATTTTATGAAAATCCTGTAAGGTGTCCGTCTTAAGCTTTCTTGAGGGTTGAGATCTACTTTCGTAAAGTTTGTACAATAGTACTCTAATGAATTACTTTCTAAATTATAACATCGTAATTTGGTCTACCCTTGGACCGAAAAATGAGGTCTCACACGCAAGTACTCAAAGCCATATGTCAAACACATCATCTTCTCCATTAGTAGTACCATAACTCAAAGTTTCAACATTCTCAGGACATTGCTTCACATGTGGAGGGCCACAAAGATCTGGAATGTTGGCATAAGGTGATTCATTAAAAGTATCAAATTGCTTTCTAGAAGGAACTCTTCCCCACAATTGATTGTTTTACAAATTCAATTTGCTCAAAAATATTAAACCCAACAAAATTGTGGGAATTTCAACACTAAGTTGGTTATTCGACAATTCGAGTGATTCTAATTGTTCCAATCCACCAATGTTCATTCGGATTGTATGTGTCAAATGATTATGAGAAATCTTCAAGAACATCAATCCAGAGTGCTTCACCAATTCTTCAGGAAGTTCACCTTCAAAATAGCTATTGGAGAGCTCTAAACTTGTGACAAGATAAAGGATACTGGTATACTCAAACTCGAGGCCTTTGACGATTATTGTCATCTTCTCCATGTAATAATTGTTGTAAGACAAATCAAATTTCCCATTGGCAGATGGATACTTCATCTTTCCTTCAAACTCTGGAATATGCCCCTTCAAGAAATTCTGACCCACATCAAGTAGTTGAAGATGCTTCATTTTGGAAATGGTGGTTGTTATTTGTAACGATCCCAATTTATACACGTGATACTTGATCGTAAATCAGGATCTTACATTAATTTCATGTTCATAATTAATTAATAATATTTAATGAAATAAATAGATAAATTGCTAAAATAAACTAAATATACTTATCATTTCATTATGTCAATATATACAACCACTACATATGTCCATATATAACCATTACATATGTACATATAGCTTATATGACTTACATTTTTTGTTTGGATTAATTCAGTGAGTCATGCCATTCAATATATGTAGGGGTGGGCACGTACGTCTAAATTACCAAGTTTGACCGAAGTTCGATGCATGTTCAATCGAATTTGACCCACTGAATTCAACCAAATAAAAAAAAACTAAACATGGACATTTCTTTGTCCAACCGAATGACTGACTGATTGTTCGATATTTTATATTCATAACATAATGCCTTCAACATTTGTGAGGCTAATATTATGTTCTATGAACATTTCAAATCATGATATACATTAAAATTAATTAAGTTTATACATAAAATTGATATTTAATATCTAAAATAACAAAAAATGACTTACATAAAAAAATGATAAAAGTCATCCTTATGTTTAGGAATTTAAAATAATACATTCACATTAACAATCATATCAAACTATTTATTCTATAGTTATAATGCTCCCAATTAGTACCATAGTTTACTAAAATTTCAAAATTTAGCTCCTATACGTTTTCAAGTCAAACAAAAGATTGTCAATGTCTAGAAGCTTTAAAGTAATATTTGACATCAAAATATAGTCCAATATCACTTACACTTCAAAGACAAAATATTCTAGTAGTTAATTTTTCATCCAATATAGCTCACCTACATAAAAAAATATACAAAAGAGTTAATTATTTGTAGAAATATTTTACAAATATTAGAAGAGTAGAAACTAAATATAACATTCTCACATACTCATTATAGACATGAATATGTTGAAATACTATCTCCATCAACGCCATCATCAATATCTTCTCATTCTTCAATATTCATTGTTCCAAATACATTTGATTATAAACTTGGTTGTTTTTTTATAAGTAAAAAATATCGTAGCAAGAGACGAACATATGTGAAAAAATATATCAAAAATAAAAAATGTATGGACATAAAATATGAATTATCTTCATATTCACTCCTTAACCAATTTTGGGCATATGTCAAAGCTTCAAGTGTTTTTGGGCTCAAACTATTCCTAGTTAAGCAAATTATTTATTCTCCAATATTAAATGCCGATTCAGAGGCGACAGTTGATATAAAAATGGTTAAAACATCTTGAGCAATTTTTATTATGTTCAACCTCATTCATGATAATATATCAAATTGCTCATTAGCTCCATCCACAAAAGGAATAGTTGGTTCATCCAAATTATTCACCAAATCAGTTCTTGTTGGCTCCCTTAATGAACATTCCATAATCAACTTGCGTACTCTTTACAATCTTCTAGTTAGGCCTTCAATAAGACGAATAATTGATAAACTTTCAATTCTAATAGAGGGCTTGTTTGACACACATCTACCATAGATTTCACATCAATCTTATTTTTAAAATTTTCCCATTGTAATATAATATTTTCTTATTCAATTTTTTTTTTTAAAAAGTGATTTTAATTTTTATGCTAATTGACATGAGAGCAACTAAGAAAAATAAAAGAGATAATGATTATATAAATGTGATATAAATTGTTTGCGAGAAAAATAATATTTATAATGAAAAAATAATTAGATAATAAAATAAATATGAGATGAAAATAAATTCCTCTATTGACCAAATTTTAATCGTGTTAGATCATGAACAACTTGACCGAATAATTTTAATTGTGGATGACCAACTTTGTGCGTGAGGTTAAGAGGAAAGACATGCACAATGCTTTGTCCGATGTTCGACCGATTGATCCTATGTTTTTTTATATATAAGACAAAATAATTAAGATAAAAAAATAAAATCTTTATTATCTTTTTAGAATTATTTAAAAAAAGTCAACAAAAATTTATCTATTTAAATAATAATTATTTTGTCTAAAAATATTTGTAATTATAATTTAAAAATATTTAATTTTCTTATGATTCGAGTAGTTTGTATATGATGTTTAGCTGTCGAGGTCTTCAACAACGTGATTTGACGTAGTTTCACAGGTTGTTGCCACATAATAAATTAACACAACTTGGAGTTTTTAAAAATAGAATGCAAAAATGGAAAGCATGGTGCAAGATCACATTCTTCTCTAAATTTACTAAGACTCTAAAGAAATATTTGTCATCGATTCCTTCTAAAGTTAAGCTATTTTGGCTATACCTTTTTTTATTATGTTACTAAAAAACTCAATCAATAGTCTAGGAATGGGTTCAAATATCTGATATTTATGAATTCAATATATCATGAGGACCACATACAATTAGAATAGAATTTAAACATTCTCCCACTTGATCCGAACATATATCACCATGCATAATATTATCCAAAATATTTATACTTCAAAAAGTATTATATATGAATCATAGCGGTAAGTCTTCTTTAGTCAAATATTACCTTCTATGTATTACAATGTAAAATACTCTTAAGAAGCCATAATGTGGTTTAAACTATATGAATAAGCCTACAATGCTTATTCATGTCTGAACACATATACAACATATATATGTACAACAATGTTGTCATTCTCCAATATAATGCATACACTCATAATGAGAAGACAAACAAATAGTAGAGTTTTAACAAATAATATGTTATATGTAAAACTCGTGACTTGAGTCAGGGTTTTATACTTGTGAATCAATCGATTCAGCCGTCGGACCGAGTCGAGTTAGTTTTAGAATATGTGAGTCGAGCTGAGGCTGATCGTGTGTTATGAGCCATGAGGGTCAAGTATACCAAAGTGTATGATGATAACATTAGTAGCACAACAGGAAAATGATTTATTAGAATATATGACAGTATGTCAGATTTTTTTATTTCATGTATCAGGTTGTAAAAATTAGAATTACGTCGTCTATCGTGTTAAGATGTGTTAGATAGGATTTTGGGTGGGTTGGTAGGTTTAAAACATGTTATTTTATTTATTTGAGCATATTTTAATTTATATAATTTTATCATATTTATTTTATAATTTTTTCAAATTTAAGTATTATTATTGACTTTAGTTAGGAGTGAATCAAGATTTATTTACAAAACTGCCCCCAACCATCCATTCTTCTTCCCCAGTTCCTCCTCCAGGCTGCCCGACCTATTTTTTCCCCTTCCCTTGTTTTGTCGGCGACCGCCCTTGCCACCGCTGACCATCACCACCCTGGCGACCCCTCACCGTTGACTTTGCCTCACCTCCGCCCCTTCTTCCTTCCTTCTCTTCCTTCTTTTCTCTCTGATTTCCACTTATAGTTGCCCAACGCCGCTGTCATGTGTCGCCGCCAGCAATCAACGCGAGCAACGACCCCTGGCGACCCTCCCTAGCCCTTCCCTCATCCTTTCCGACCATTCCCTGTCTGTGCGACGACATGCATAGTGACCCATGTTGAAAACAGGGCCACTACTTGCATGCATGTTCGCCGGCGACTAGCGCCGCCTCCGGCCAATCGTACACCACCTCCGGCCACATAGTCCACCACCCTACCCGACCTCAACCATCCTTAGCCCTTCTCCCCACTCCCTAGCCGACACCACAGCTTGGCCTCCCCTCACCTTAGCCGGCCACAACCCACAGCCGCCCGCTGGTGATTGGCTATAGTTGCCAGCTAGTGGTGCTCTGACCACGTCAAGCTACCCTTTCCCTTCTTAGTGTCGCCCTTGGGATGGCAGCCATTGTCGCCGTCTCCCACCTTACGACTCCGGCAACTGCGCCTGACACTGTCGCGGCGATATCGCCAGCTTAGGTATAAATATTTAATTTTTATTTCATTTTGTATATGATTGACCACCATTAGCATATGCATCACTTTGGTTATATTCATAGATTTGCATGTGTGCTAATTTTAGGGTTTTGAAATTATGTTGTTGTAATTATGAAAAATAAATTGATTAGTTAATTAAAAATGTGTGCATGTCCATATTGCTGTTAATTAAGGTTAGATAAATAGACTTGTGAATTACACGTCTAGTTCTAATGATTAAATTGTTATAAATAAGTATTAGCTGGATTATAAAAAATTATGATCTTTCTTTAGTTAATTGATATGCTTAAATTACATTGTAACAAATTTGTGATGTTGATGACATGATCACCTAGGTATATAGATTTATATGACATGATTGTTAGGATTTGTTGGATTGATCAGGATATGCATGCTTGCCCTAGTGTTGTTTGTACAATACCCCAATTTCGGTTCACATAATAACTGAATCAGAAATGTTACGATCGAGTCGAGTTATGTTTAAAGTCATCGGTTGGTATGACTCGATCGAATGAAATAGATCGAAACAACATTCTTGGTGTGATGAGAATGGAAGACACTGTTAAATACACGTTAAAACACATCAAATATAAATAAAATAAGAAAGTAAATAACTGCGCTGAGCTCAAGTGTGTGTAGCATTCATCTATATCCCACCAAAGTCGACTCAAGATTGCAAGACCTACATATATTATATGAAAAATGTCAGTAACGAATGTTACTAGACCGAAAAATAACTAATACAAACTGGCAAATGGGACGCACGAAAACTTATGAAACTTTAAGATTCCCTCACACTGGGCGGTAAGCAAACATACTTAAGCAAGTGCCAACTTGCATGCACGGCTAATGTTCATATTTATACATACAATGCTTACGCCTCACACCTTCTATATCACCAGCCACGGTACTCGAGTGGCAAAAGCAATAGTTAAGTTAGTGCCACAAATTCGGGAAATGTGCCGCATTATGCAGTACCCTCATACACCGCATTACTTCAGGGTTTGAAGGAGTATTAGTGTGGTCCATACATATATCAGTACTACTCATTCTCTTATTCGTGAAATCTGTAAAAATGCACGTACTTACATAATAGGCTTAAGGAAAAGGCTTGTATCATAAATTTTTGGAGCTTAAGTTCGAAAACCAACATGGGATCTCATCCTTGTAGTTTTATTAAACAAGTGTAGAAAACATGGCTAAATGGCCCGACATCGTAGGGATCCAATAAAACACTGCCGATGCTGCCCTGTGTATAAAACACAATTAAACTTGACATGCAAGGAGTTAAGCAAAGAGGGAGAGTCCTACGGATATGTGGTCTAAGCTCCAAGCACATCGACACATCTACGTCGAGCTCGGGCTCCGTAACTAACATCGAAACCCACTGCTAAGTCTAACATCCCTATATGATGCATGGTAGTGGTGTATGCTTATATCATCAATAGATCCTAATAAAGAAAACAATGCTAACAAACCTATAACTAAACATGTGGCATGAAAATTGAGACATAATAATAATAAATAATAAATAAATAAATAAACAAGAAAATACACTCATAGATAATTAGATAAATAATAAATACATAAACATGAGCAATACTCTAATCATAAAATAATAATATAATTATACTATATAAATATACGGGTAATTACGATTAAATATCAACATAAACTCGTGTTAGTAAATATATAAATAAATATATAATAATTCAATAAATAAATAAATAAATAAACAAATAGTTAATACTCGTTAATCATGAATAATAATAATATCATAGTCATACAATACAAAAATAAATAATTAAATACAAATAAATAATTGCATACACATAACGAACACACACACACATACACACACACACATATATATATACACACACGCACACACAATTTAGTACACATAATAAGACTAATATTCATAAGTAAATATAATGTTAATAATAAAAAATAATCATGTAAACATTCATTATATATGATAAACATATAAATATAAATAAATAAATAAATAAATAAATAAAATAATAAATAGAAAAATCATCGTAACATACAATCATGTTAAATCATGTGAATATGCATCTAAACTAATATAAAAGTTCTTGAATTATCGAAAACAGTAGAAGAACGGATGAAAACGGTCCGAAAATGATCTAAACCGAATTGAACCGAGCTGAACCAGACCAAATTGGGCTGAGTTAACATGGTCTGGATTAAATAAACTGTTGGGCTGGATCGGTTGGCTGATGGACACAAACGTGGACATGGATTGGCGAACTCGGGCATGACTAGGTGGACGCAGACACAGTCAGGCAGACGCGAACGCAGTCTGGCAGATGCGAACGCAGTCCGGCGGATGCAATGCTGCAGGCGGATGCGAGTAGGTAGACGTGACACAGGCAGACGACCTGGATGGGGTGGTTGTTGCCCATCGCCAAAAAACGTGGTTGGCGGCATGGCTGGTGTCACCGCTGGTCGAGATCGCCGGCCTATGCGATGAGGTGCATATTGGTGGTGGTGGTTTGTGGAGTCCAGCCAGTGGCTAGCCGAAAAATGGTTGGGAAAGGGGCGGAATCGCCACGGGTGAGGCGGCGTCGGAGGCTGTGATTGTGGCAATGGCGGTGGTCATGGGTGGTCTCAAAATAGAGATCTCAACAAGATGAAGCTGTGTGGGTGGTCGGATTGGCAGGTCATGGCTCGTTAGGGCCGAAAAATGGCCCAAATGGTGGCGGCAGTAGTGGAGACCGGCTCCAAAAACTCCCTCACCGGCGGCGACACCGGTGGTCGTGAGTGGCATGAATGGAAAGCCGGCTGCGAGGCGATCATAGGGTTGCCAGTCCATTGGCCAGGGGTGAGGCGAAGACTCACTCGCGGCGAATCAAAATGGTGGAGGCGCTATGGGTGTAAAACTCTGAAAATGTGGGAAAAACCCACTAAAAATCTTTATGTGAAGCTAGCGTTGAGTGGACGGCTCAGATTTTGCCATGTGGCACGATCTAAGCATCTGGCAACTCAGTGGCCTAGTGGGGTTCACCTATGGGTATATGCAATATACATTTGGGCAGAAAGCTTTAATCGAGACCGTCCAAAGTCGAAACTGACTTGAGTCCTAGAAATGACTTATAGGAAGGAATCAAGGCAAGAAGGCTAAGTGTGCCTCAAACCCTGAACTCAATCAAGCTAGGCACAATCCAGTAATCCAAAATTCCTATGCTGCATGCAAATGAAGTACCTTGAAAATCCCAAACGGGTACTAAATGCTGCAACAACCTAGATCCAGGCCTAAAATCCTGACTAAATTATAAAAATCATATATATACCTCATGCATACACTGATAACTCATGCACTACTGTATCATAATTGAAATTATCATATGCATGTCGGGCATACTCAGCCACTATAACATGCTCACACGGCCACCTAGGCCCATACTCATGGTCTAAAAATTGGTCTAGCTCGAACTTATTTGAACCGACTCGATACTAATCCAAATAGGGCAAAACTAAAATCGGGTAAAACCCTAACCCAAAAATGGGGTAAAAATTCCATCCTTGGAATTTCTCACATCAATTGCAATTAGAGGACTCAACTGTAAATGTCATCTCATTGGCAAATTGGTAGCTTTCCTTCAAAAGCTAGCTGCACGCGATCCAAATGGACCACATGAAGCTGAAACTCTAAACACTGACAAAGCTCACTAGCTCATTAATAATCTTGTTGGACGGACTACACATCATTGATTCATTTGGCAAAACATGCCATACATGCTGGAATCATCTAACTGGATTGACCATACATGCTAGAATTGTCTCGCTGGACTGACCATGCGTGCTCGAGTGGTTTCGCTGGACTTACCATGCATGCTCAAGTCATCTCGTTGGACTAGCTCCTAAGGTCACTGCAAACTATGGAGACTGAAATGCAATGACCTCGGCTGAAAATCTAATCTCACACCTAAGGGTCTACAGGGTAGTGGAGCAGGTACTCTAGAGTACTATAGGGTACTAGTCTGAAGTATTTTAGGAAAAACTATATCGATGCGAGGTATGTAGCCTAACATCTACCCATGTCTCCCTGATCCTCATCAATGTGATAGGTAAACTACGTGTACCCTTATGAAACTCTGCTCCAGGTCATATGGCTATACTAGCGTATCCTACAAGTCCTTCTAGCATATGGTGGACTCTAGTACCAAATAAGGGTATATGCTAATGGGTTATATGGTTCACTGTCACTAGTCTAAGTCAAACACTCAGGTGTCCATGCAAGAGGAATTGGATCACTCACAGGATCCTAGCTAACTTAGTTAATGGAACAAGGATAGTTGCTATAACTCTACTGTGTGCTATGGGTTTCATAACTATCTATATGGCCAAAAACTAGTGCCAAAGAGGGCTCTTTGTGATGGAATGAAGGTGAGAACACCTGTACATGTACAGTGTATCTCAAGGAGTATGAAACATACTCTGCATGGACCTGTGGAGTTTGCATCTGGTTTGTGGCATGTGTGCTAGTCAGTGTTTGCTCATCTCAACCATCTGGTAAACTTATGGTATGACTGATATACCTGGAAGGTGAATATGAAAATGCTTTGGCAAAAGCTTGGCTCTGTCTGACATCTCTGGTTATATGAAAAGAAATTGGATCTCTAGTGGAAAACTAGTCACACTGTTCTAGGATTCTAACCGGGAGGTATCTCATCCTCACATTGTCTGACATCATGTCTCTATCTGTGGTGATGCAAGGAGGTCTATCTGAGTCAGGATTGGTAATGAAACTCTAGATATTGGGTGACTCACAAATATGGGGTAGGTCCATGGATATGCTTCCAAGATCATCATGATTGGACTCCACCATAGGTGGCCAGCCTATGGGGCAGCCAATCAATGACGAGTCTAAGAGACGACTCCTAAGTAGCTCTAGTTTAATCAACTAATAGTTGGCATTCGATACCATACTAGTCACGTACTTCTAAATGGATGGGGTTCCAACAACCCAAAGAACCACTATCTCTCCTTGAGGCTACGAGGACTCATAATAAGGTTTTACATGTGTCTCATCTACTCTTCAGTGGGGTGTGACCTGTCGTCCCGTACCAATTTGTAGCACTAATCTTAACTCACATGACTACTACCATTGTGGTAAGATCTCAAGCAAAGCTATAAGTCAAGATGAGCATACACAGGTGTCCCTCTATCTGGTCAAGTGGTATGGTCTGATTGAAGTCCTTATCTGTGTCTGTCCTAAGCTTGGGTGAAGTTGTCTCCTCTAGACTGGTCTACCATTGGCTACCTAAGTCCTAAACAATACTACAAAGTTACCTCCTATACTCAGGGCAAAGGCTAAATCTTATGTGTCAAGGTAAGGACCTAGTCGTGCTGGCGAAGCATAAGGAAAACACTGTCTCCCTAATGGACACCCCTCACTAAACCCATTATTTGTGCCAATATTCTAATACGAGTCAAACATCTCTCTCTAGCTAGGCCAAACTCTAAATGAGTTAAACTGCATATTTGATCATTTGCTAACTGTCTGATCTGTGTAACCGTGGGTGTGGGGCACACGTAGGTTATCACGCTGACTGAACAATTTGACCATTGAGGTCATCCCATCTGGATATTATACTATCATGTTCTCTAACTCTGTCCATGCACATCCATTTGATGACTATCATTAACATTGTCTGTTGATACCTATAAGATTGTAACTCACACTATCTTGCAACACACATCTAAGCCAAAAATGTCAAGTCAAGGAGATGGTATGCAAGATAGCTGGTGAAGTCAATCATGTACTATCACATCCAAATAATTCTACTGCATCTAACTTTCTTTTGCTTGGATGATGTTCCTGTAGCTATATCTTGTCCTCAATCTCTAACCCACAATGTCTAACCCAACTATGTTCTCAATGTTGTGACATGTGGTCTCTGTACAAGGCTATGAACATCCTCAAGTAGTTGTATTCCTGTAGGGTGAGGTAACTACTTGGCCGATACTTTCATAATAATTGCTCTACTTGGTCAGTTGTAGTATAATATAAGGACGATGATAGTGCATCATGGACAGTAGTAGTGAGCATTCGGTCGGTGGTAGTGTGTCACGGTCGGTGGTTGTGCAACTTGAACGGTGGTTATGCAACTTGGACGACAATTGTGCAACTCAGACGACGGTTGTGCATCTCAGATGGTGGTTGTGTTATCTAAGTGCTGAAGCCTGATCCTAATCATATACGTCATAAAACATCGTCGATGCCGCCCTATGTATAAAATACGATTAAACTCGACAGCAAGGAGTCAAGCAGAGAGGGAGAGTCCTATGGACATGTGGTCCAAGCTCCAAGCACATTGACACATCTACTATAAAACCCACGATTTGAGTCAGGGTTTTATATCTAGAACCGGTCGGTTCGACCGTTATTTTTAAGTCGAGTCAGCTTCAGAACACGTGTACTGAGCTGACACCAGTCGTGTGTATGAGCTATGAGGGTCATGCATACCCAAGTATATGATGATAACGTCATGAATATAGCAGAACAGAATGAGTTATCAAAATATATGAAAGTATGCCAGTTATTTTTTTATTTTATATATAGTGGATTGTAGAATTAGTTTTAGGCTATTTATCGCATTAGGATATGTTACGGGCAGTTTAGGTGGGTTGATAGTTCTAGGGCATATCATTATGATGTTTTGGTGTTTGTTTGATTTTATTGGATTTTCCCCGATTTTTATGGAATTTTTTAGGATTTATAGCGACTTAATTATTATTCTTGACTTGAGCCGGAGACGAGTCAAGTAATATTTACAAGTTTGCCACCAACCCTTTTCTTCCCTCCCAATGCCTTCTTCCCCAAACCTTTGCCCCGACGCCACTCCCGTGCAGTGTGGTCGCCGCCTAGCCCTGCCACGGGGTCGTCGTACCACCGCTGCCGTGGACGCCACCTTGCCAAAAATCGGATTGGCTGGAATTCGCCGGATCTTCCTTGGAGGTCATCTAGTCAATCCCGATCGAACTTTGGACATCGACGAACGCCAAATTCGAGCTCCGAAACGCATGACAAAACCCTAGCCGTTGCCAATTGCCGATGAGGTGAGGTATAATTACCTTCGAGTTAATTATTTAAAATTGATGATTGATAGTATAGCATGTTAGGGCTGATTAATGACTAATTATGGATGAAGTGATAAGTTACATGATGTGATTAATAGTGCATGGAGGATAAGTGATCTAATGAGATAAAGTAAATATGAGCTTGCTAATCGAGTATGACGTAAAACATAGTAAAATTGGTATGAATAGGATTAGTTAGAGTTATTTTTCATACTTACGATTATTTGATTGTTGATTGATGTTCATTGAGTTTGATGCATCATTTAGTTAGTGGGCGTTAGTATTTAGTTTTGATGTGTAGGTATAGAGTAGGAGCTCGCTGCCTAGGTGCGATGACATGCTTGGAGCTTCTACTAGGTCCATTTAGGACTCGTTTTTGTTTTATGCTCTTCTATTGTATGTTTATTTTATTATTTGCAGGACGGGTTAAGTGGCATTTTATCGGATCCCACTTAACTCGGGCCATTTAACCGAACAGTTTTCCGGATTAATAACCCCTCGAGGATGATTTCAAAAACAAGATCCACCACAAGTTGCCTTCGGACCTATTATATAAATCCCTTCCCAGACCTATATATATAATTTTATCGAGTTTTCAATGAGATGAGAGATGGAGAAACTGACTGCACGTGCCATGAGTGGATGCCGTTAAAGTCAAAGCGGGCTCTGGATTAGTGCAGCAGAATGTTCCATTCCCAAGGGATCTTGACAATTCCGTGTTTGAGTTCCTCACACCCAGAGACTGTGGAGGTTTATGGGTACTGTTTAGTATAGTGCATGTCCAGACTTATGGTTTAAAGGGTACTAAAGGCGACTCGGCTGAGAGTACTCGGCCTTCGTGCTCAAGGCCCGGAGAAATATAGAGGTAAGGAGAGGGCTTAGGATTTGAGACCAGAAAATGAAGTAAGAAAATGCCGAGAGAGGCATCAGCAGCAACAGATCAGTCAGTTCGGGATGTTACTAGGTCTGCAGCCCAGTGGCTCCTCAGTAGGTGCCCTTCAGAGTGTTCACGAAGAGTATATGATGTTTTCTTTCATATGAGTGTTTGCTCTCATAAACAGTTTGTTATAGTTATTTTTCTTTTTGGACCAGTAACACTTGTTACTGACGTGTTTTTATACTATATGTAGGTAATGATCACGAGTTGGATGTGCTAGCCTGGACGGAGGAGCACTGATGTCTCTTGCACACATGTGAGTCGATTGAGTGGTTAATATTTTGTTATGATGTTAATATGAGGACATGATGAGATGAACTACTAAGACATGATGACAGGAAAAGGAAATGTGAATAGATTGCGCAGCAGAAGTGTGGTGGGTTGAAACCCAAGCTTCAGAATGAGTGTATAGTAGATTAGATTCTGCGTGAATAAAATTATTGATACATGCATATATATTTATATATGTTATTTGACAGGGTGGCCCCTAATTGCACTTTTAGGGAGACTCTATCCATTTTATTTTAGAATTTTTATTGATTTGATCGTAATCATATTGTTATGTGAATTACTTTGCATGTCATCCATGTAGTATCATATTAGGATTCTGTGCATTTATCCATGCATGACGAGTCGTATCTTCATCTTAAGACGTTGAGATTAGATCCACACGAGTTGGGTTCGGGTTAGCCGACCTAATCGGGGCCTGTAACGTGCTAGTTCGGTTCACGAGCGTGGACCGGATTTTGAATGTTACATCTACAGCGAGCTCGAACTCCATAATCAACATCGAAATCCACCGCTAACTAAAATACTAACATCACTATATGATGCATGCTTGTGGTGTGTGCTCATATCATCAATAGATCCTAATAAAGAAAATATTGATAACAAACCTATAACTAAATATGTGGCACAAAAATTGATACATAATAATAATAATAATAAATAATAAATAAATAAATAACTAAAAAATGCAGTCATAGATAATTAGATAAATAAGAAATACAGAAACATGAACAATACTCTAATTGTAAAATAATAATATAATTATACTATATAAATATACTGGTAAATACGAGTAAATATCAATATATAATCATGTTAGTAAACATATAAATAAATATATAATAATTTAATAAATAAATAAATAAATAAAAAATAGTTATTACTCATTAATCATGAATATTAATAATATCATAGTCATACAATACATAAATAAATAATTAAATAATATATATATATACACACACACACACAATTTAGTACACATAATAAGACTAATATTCGTCACAACGGTCTCTGTTTTAGTGGGAGGGTTGTTTTATTCCTCAGGGAACCTGACAACCCATGTTTTGAGTTCGTCACACCTGGAGAAACGTGGGGTTTACGGGTACTGTTTAGTATAGCGCATGTAGGGACATGCGGTTCAAAGGGTACTAAAGGTGATTGCCTGAGAGTACTTGGCCTTTGTGCTTGTGGTCAGGAAAAATATGGAGGATCAAAGAGGGTTTAAGATATACTGGTAGTCTCGAGGGACCTGAAAAAAATGAGAAAATGCCGAGTGAGGCATCAGACTAGTAAGTTCGGGACGCCATCCAGAATTTAGCTCGATGGCTCCTTAGTAGTTACCCTTATGAGAGTTATGTTGGAGTATATGCATGTTTTTCTCTTCATGAGAGTTAGCTCTCATGGAAAATTTTTTATTAGTTATTTCTGGACCAGTGACAACCGTTGCTGAAAGTTTTCTATTATATATGTATGTGAGCATCAGATACAATGGGATATGCCAGGCTTGACGAATGAGTAGTGACATCCTTGCACACACACATGCCTAGCGATAGGATGCTTATTTGTGATGATGGTGAATAAAGTTAGTAACTTCCAACCATGGGAATATGAGTAGTAGCTGGGTCAAGACCCAGTGAGGGATCATGAATTGGAAATGATGTGATGTTAATAGAATGTGATGTTGTGATATGTTTTGCTATCTATTATATATTTATATATATGTTTTGATATATATGATGGACAAAGTAGTTTCCTTATTACACTTTTAGGGGAAATTATGTTTGTCTATTTATAGGATTTTTATAATATTTAAATTGATTGTAGCGTGATTTTGATTTTTGGTGTGAATGTTTTTTTGTCAACATATCATTCACGTAGCGTCCTGCTAGGTTGTGCATTTCATACATTCATAGTGGCATGCTTTTTCATCTTATGACGCTTAGAGTAGGTCTCTTCCACTTAACTTCGGGTTGACCAAATTAATTGAATTGAGAATCAGTTTGGTCCCCCGTTACATTTCCACTTTGGTTAATAGCAAACTAGATTTGGGGTGTTAGAGACTTGGTATTAGGCCGACTCTTAGTCGATTAAGATGGAAGATGGCAATACAGGTCATGTGTGCAAGGAATACTGAGAGTCAAGCCGACAGGTATATTTCTCTTTTATTGTCTTATTTTATAGATTTTTCACTAGTAGTTGCATGACAATGAATCCAAGATTTGATCAATAAAAGTTGATAACCATGGTAGTACAGACCCGCAGGACTCAGAATAGAACACCATTGCCTTCACCACTCAAGCGTGCAAGTCATAGCCTTGCCCACAATGAAACGACATCTAGCCAACTGAGAGCCCCATTGCTATCAGGAAACCCTAGTGTGCCAGTCTCGGTCAGCCGCTGTAGTGAAAGCCGATGTAGTGATAGCTGCCACAAAGAGAGTAGCCGTCAGGCCAAAAGGGATAGAGCTATTGCCCGATTAGTAGAGGCTTAGACATAGATACAACAGAAACTGGAGGAGTTTAGGAGAGAGCTTCGGTAGATAGCCCTCTCCATAGCCAAGGTAGAAAAGAGTCTAGCTGTGGATGACAAGGAGTGAGGGGAGCCTGCTTTCACCATGGGTCCTCCGCCACCGCCTCCTCCTCCACTTGTGCATCAGGGGACCAGCCCTACAACAACTCCTTTGAATGCCCTGTTACAGACCGGGATGGGTACAAATGGCAGTAGTACCACCTGTAGCAGGCAGTAGACAGACATCAAGTGGTAGTGGCTTTATAGGATTTGGTAGAGCCCCAGTAGGGATAGTACTGAAGCTTCATTACTTTGAACTCAGAGAAGGATCTGACAGATCAGCAAATGCAAGGAATCTCAAACTATGGTAGTATGAACGGTTTGTGAAGAATGGAGGACGCCCATTCCTAGAAAAGCTAGATGTAGAGAAAGCTTTCCTAGAGATCTCATCTACAATTGGAGAATTTGGCAATATGGCATGCCCCATGAAGCACCGTGTATGGATCATCACAAGAGCGTTTCAGGATGAAGCTAGGATATGGTGGGATTCAGTCATGAACTCCACCTTTGCCTACAAGCAGCCACAGGATGTCACATGGGATGAATTCAAGACAGAGTTTAATGGGAAGTACTTTCCTCCAGATGTTAAGAGTAAGAAAGAAAGGGAATTTCATATGCTTAAGCAAGGACAAATGACAGTGGTACAATATGAAACTCGATTCAAAGCACTGGAAAGATTTGCTCTAGACCTAGTGCCAATTGAATGAAGAAGAATTGAGCATTTCTATGAAGGGCTTCAATATGATATTCGGGTGGCCAATGTGAACAATGTCTTTGCTACCTTTGGAGATGTAGTGCTAGTAGCAGGAGAGACTGAGAGAGTCTTAGTTGCTTGACCTCGCCTAGATTATGGACAGAAGTAGTAGCACACTCGGCCATATCAACCAGGGAACACAACAAAAGGGTCGAATAGATGACCCACTTGCTATGAGGGCAATGGATGGACAAGTCCAAGATGGTAGACACCGTCCATGTTAAAACTGTGGACGTCATCGTGGGCGAATATGCAAAGCTGGTACTGATGCATGCTTTAGTTGTGGTCAACCAGGACATCGGGCAACAATATGTCCTGGAGTATACAGAGCTGGTACCGGTACATGTTTCAGTTGTGGTCAACTGGGACATCGGGTAGTAGCATGTCTAAATGCACCACGCCAACAACCAGCCCTTCCAGCACCACCATAGTGAGTAGTACTTCTAGCACCCTTGCCACAATGACAGCAGAGAGGCAAACAAGGCCAAGGTCAAGGACAACGAGGCAGTGATCAACAGTTGCAGAGACAGGAGCAATAGAGGGGACAAAATAAGAGAGGAATGATGGTTGTAGGATAGGCTAGACAACAAGGGGCATACAGCATGCATCGCAAGTAGTACGCCCAGCAATAGCACCTTATTACGATGTACGCAGCCACAGTCGTAGAAGCATTGGAAGATACGACTGTCATGATAGGTACGCTTCTCATTGGTTCTGTACCTGCATGAGTTTTATTTGATTATGGCTACACACATTCTTTTATATCACACACACACACAGATAGGATTGGAGGTAAGAGAGAGGATTTAGGACATTCATTATTATTTTACACTCTTGTTAGTAGAGTTATAGCTATGGGGGAGTGTGTGCATGGTGTCCCTGTTGAAATTCAACAACAAAAATTAGTAGCAGATTTGATACTGTTCAGGATGATGGAGTTCGATGTGATCTTCAGAATGGATTGGATGTCCATATAGGGCACTTTGATAGATTGCCAAAGGAAGAGGGTGACTTTCCATTGTAGAAGGCACTGCTTTTTCTTCCAGGGTTAGCGCAGAGAAAGAGAACGAGGTCGGATCTCCCATAAGAGTGTAGTGAGATAGTTGGACAGAGTTTATGAGTTAGTGATGGCAACGTTAGCACTGACCGAGCTGAATGGTCTAGAGGATAGGTCTTGTATTGAGCAGATTCCAGTGGTGAGGGAATTCATAGATGTTTTTCCAGATGAGATCACTGGTTTGCCGCTAGAGAGAGAAGTGGAATTTGTTATTGACTTGATGTCAAGAACTACACCCATCTTTGAGCACCGCATAGGATGGCACCACTCAAACTTTGGGAACTCTAGGAGTAGATGCAGACACTTTGGATCAGGGATTTATCAGATCGAGTGTGCTGCCATGGGGAGAACCAGCATTGTTAGTGAGGAAGAAAGACGGTGGCATGCATTTTTGCATTGACTTTAGGAAGGTAAACCATGTACCCATCAAAAATAAATATCCCCTTCCATGCATTGATGACTTATTTGACTAGTTAAACACAACATTGGTCTTTTTGAAGATTGACTTGAGATCTGGTTACCACTAGTTGAGGACTATGGTAGAAGATATTCCTAAGACCACATTTAGGACTAGATATGGACACTACGAGTTTTTGGTCATGCCTTCGGTTTGACCAATGCTCTAGCAGCATTCATGGAACTAATGAAGTGAGTGTTCAACACATATTTAGACTACTTCGTAATAGCCTTTGTGGATGACATCTTGGTGTACTCTTCATCTAGAGAAGAGCATGAGTAGCATCTTCAAACTGTATTACAGATTCTGAGGGAACATAGATTATATGGGAAATTTACAAAGTGTAACTCTGGCTTTCAAAAGTTAACTTCTTGGGACACATTGTGTCAGCAGCCAGTATATTAGTAGATCCAACGAAGATTGAGGCTGTTGTCTAGTGGGAGCAGTCGATAACACCAATAGTGGTGTGAAGTTTCCTTGGTCTAGCAGGGTATTATTAGAGATTAATCCAAGGTTTCTCCTCTATAGCAGCCCCTCTTACATGACTGACTGACTAGAAAGGAGGAACACTTTATATGGATAGATGAGTATGAACAGAGCTTCAGGATGCTAAAGGAGAGATTGACTTTAGCACCTGTTCTCACTTTGCCAGAAGGACATGATGATTTTGTGGTCTAGACAGATGCATCAGGAGTTGGCCTTGGATGTGTCTTGACCTAGAGAGACAAATTTATTGCCTATGCATCTCGACAGCTAAAGGTGCATGAGCGTAACTATCCTACTCATGACCTAGAACTAGCATTAGTGATCTTTGCCCTCAGAACATGGAGACATTACCTCTATGGGACTTCCTTCAAGCTTTTGATTGATTAAAAAAGTCTGAAGTATATCTTTACATAGAAAGACCTGAACAACAGACAAAGGAGATGGTTAAAACTATTGTCTGATTTTGAGATTGATATCTCATATCATGAGGGCAAGGCAAATGTAGCATAAGACGCTTAAAGTAGGAAACCAGTTTGAAGTTCAAAGGGAATAGTAGAAATTTCAATAACTTAGAGTGACACAGGCCAAAGGTAGTTACTGGGAATGATGGCAAGGCTCTCAATTCAACTGAGTATACTTGAACGGATCAGGGCTGCACAAGAAGAAGATGAGTAGTAGAGTCAGTGGTTAGAGCATGGGATTTACAGAGATTTGGCTAGAGATGCAGATGGATTAGTCAGACTGAGAGGCCATCTTTTTGTACCGACAGCCCCAAGTATCCTGAACTTCACAACACTATTCTTCATGAAGCCCACACTTCGAGGTGTGCAATGCATCCGGGTGGAGTGAAGATGTATCAAGATGTTTGGCGATCATATTGGTGGCCAAGATTGAAGAGGGAAGTTTTTGACATAGTCGCCAGGTGTTTAGTTTGCTAACATGTGAAAGCTGAATATGTGCGACCCAATGGAACTTTACAACCTTTGGAGAGCCTAGAGTGGAAGTGGGAGAGTATAGTATATGATTTTGTGACCGGGTTGCCTAAAACCCATTAGTAGAGAGATGTTGTATGGGTAACAGTGGATAGACTGACAAAAAGTGCACATTTCATACTGATCAGGATGGATCACCCACTGACCACTTTGGCAATATTATATAGAGATAAGATAGTACGATTACATGGAGTGCCTTTGGAGATTATATCGGATAGAGAACGACGGTTTTCTTCCAGATTCTGGAGACAATTTCACTCAGTCATGGGCATAGAGTCGATGTTGAACACCACATTTCACCTTCAGACTGATGGGCAATTTGAGAGGGCCATCCAAATCCTTGAGGATTTTGCTCACGGCTTGTATGCTTGATTTTGGAGGTAGTTGGGAAGAGCACTTGCCCTTAGTGGAATTCACATACAACAATAGTTATCAGGCTAGCATTGGAATGACACCGTTTGAAGCATTGTATGGTAGGTCGTGTAGATCTCTAGTATGTTGGGTTCAAGGCAGTGAGCCGATGGTAGTTGGTCCAAAGATGATTCAGTAGGCACATGAGGTAGTGATGCAAATCTGAGAGAGAATGAGGTCAGCTCAGGACCGACATAAGAGCTACATTGACCAACACCGATGTGTGGTTCACTTCATGGTTGGAGATCATGTTCTCCCTAAAAGTCTCCCCAACTAAAGGAAACATGAGATTCGGTAAGCAAGAGAAACTCAATCCTCGATACATTGACCCATTTGATGTTTCGGACCGTATTGGCTAAGTGGCTTATCGCCTTGCATTACCGCCTCACCTATCAGCCGTCCATGCTGTATTCCACGTATCCTTATTGAATAAGTACCATCTAGACAACTCTCACATCATTAGCTTCTGAGAGATAGGTCTTTGTCCTGACTTGACATATAAAGAGGATGTTGTGAAGATCATCGATCGTAGGATGAAGATTCTCAGACAAAAGGAAATTCCCTTGGTACGAGTGCAGTGGACTCAACGAGGAGTTGAAGAATCTATATGGGAACGCGAAGATGAGATCAAGAGGAGATACCCAAAATGGTTTGAGCAAACAGCTACTTGACAAGGTATTCCAGCTCAAGACTTCAGTTGTATAGATAGTGCATGTTAGTTAAACCTCCTTGATTTAAAATTTTGAGGACAAAATTTTTATAAGGAGGGAAGGTTATTCAATGTACGCACACATGCTTGGCAATAGGATGCTTATTTGTGATGCTGGTGAATGTGTAAAAACTTTTGATAAATATTTTGATGATGTTAATATATGGTTAACTTGTTTTATGAATGAAGTTAGTAAACTTCTAGCCATGGGAATATGAGTAGTAGATGAGTCAAGACCCAGTCGGGGATTATGACTTGGAAATGATGCGATGTTAATAGAATGTGATGTTGTGTCATGTTTTTCTATCTATTATATATATATATATATATATATATATATATGTTGTGATATAATGATGGACAAGGTGGTTTCCTTATTGCACTTTTAGGGGAAACTCTGTCCATCTATTTATAGGATTTTTATAATATTTAAATCAATTGCAGCGTGATTTTTATTTTTGGTGTGATTCTTTTTTTAGTCAATATAACATTCACGTAGCATCCTGCTAGGTTGTACATTTCATACACTCACAATGGCATGCATTTTCATCTTATGACGTTTAGAGTAGGTCCTTTCCGCTTAACTTTGGGTTGACCAAATTAATCAAATTGAGAATCAGTTTGGTCCTCCGTCATATTTCCAATTTGGTTAATAGCAAACCTAATTTGGGGTGTCACACTATATACTTAGGCATCACATATCAAGCTTGAAATTCAACAAGTCTAATACGGGCTACATGATCCTTGAACATCTTTGGTGACATCCTTTCATCAAAGGATCTGCAATCATCATTTTAGTGCTAATGTGTTCAATGAACACTTCATTTGCTTTAATGTACTCTCTACCAGCTAAATACTTAATATTGATATATTTATTTCAACTTCCACTTTTATTATTTTTAGCGAAGAACACAATAGCTGAATTATCACAATACATCTTCAATGGCCTTGAAATAGACTCAACAACTCGAAGGCCAGACATGAAATTCTTCAACCAAATAGCATGTGATGTAGCCTCAAAACTTGCAATGAATTCGGTTTCCAAAGTAGAAGTGAAAACTAAAGTTTGTTTTACACTTCTCTACGATACAACTCTATTAGTAAGCATGAAGATGTATTCATATGTGGATTTACGAGAATCTGTGCAACCAACGTAATCCAAATCCGAGTATCTAATGACCTCCAAATTAGAAGATCTTTTATATGTAAGCATGTAATCTTTAGTTCCTTGAAGGTACCTCATAACTTTCTTTACAGCTCTCCAATGATAAATGTCAGGATTACTTTTATATCTCCCTAACATTCGAACAATAAATGCAATGCCTGGCCTCGTATAGACTTGCACATACATAAGACTTCCAACAACTGAAGCATATGGAATGTTTTTTATTTGTTAACTCTCAAGATCATTTTTCAGACATTGATCCAAATTAAAATTGTCTTCTTTCACTATATGAGCTACTAAAGATAAATAATTACTTATTTGAAATCTCTTGAGAAGCTTACTGTAAAACCCCGAAAATAATTAGGTTATTTTATTTAGAGTTTTGTAAATCTTAGAACAAATCTTAAATATTATTTAATTAAATTAATTCTTGGAAATTAATATCATAAATTATCAATTAGTACCTTTAGCATATCGGTATAATGGTATCTATGGATAGTTTTAAATAAGTTTTATTTAATTAATTTTTGGGATTGGGAGTTGTAAGTGGGATTTAACACCCATTCACATTAAACTCGATAGTAAGTTTTTGATTTTTCGTTATCACACAAATGATTGGTATTTAATATAGTTATGTGTGATTATGTTCTTTTCTATAAAAGTTTAATATAGTGACTTCTTGAATTCCACACATATTATAAAAAATTAATATATTGACTTCTTGAATTTCACACATATTCTTCTATATAAAGGAGAATTCTTTTGATGTTAAATGAAACATCCTTTGGATAGTTTGTGAGCCCATTTGGCTTAAAAAGGGAAGGCTTTAAAGAAGTTTCATTTATAATAGGGTCGTGTGTCGTAGTTGCAGGTGCCTTATCACAATTCTAGGTACTGTATAGTCAATGGCAAATATTGGTAACTACAGGCCGTGGGCCATGTAGTGTGTGTGCGCATACGTGAGATTGTAGCCGGCATAGTAAAAGGTTTACTTAATGATGTTGTGGAATATATTAACTTGTTTCTTATAGTTATATGACTTAGTATTTTTATCACTAATGCAGAATTGCCTCCGCAAGTATGAGCATGGAAAGATGGGTAGAATTGGACAACTAAAGGACTCTGTTATTAGACTTTTGAAAATTTTTTCTTATCTGTTATTAGACTTTTAGATTTTTTGCATGGCAGTGGGATTTGGGTTTGTTTCATAGGGCTTAGATTATTCGAGCATTTGTTATATTAAATTTTATGTCACAAGTTTGTTTAAAATCTTGAAAATTAATATAAAATTAATTTATGAGACAGTTAGTTTCATATAGTAACACTTGGCTTGTGGCTCGGAACGGGCGGGTCGTTACACTTACTAATATAGACCTTTTGAGATAAACAAAAGACACCTTGAAATTTATCTCTATGAATCTTAATGCCAATGGCATAAGACGCTTAACCCATATTCTTCATATCAAAATGTTCAGAGAGAAACTTTTTACTTCATGTAACAATCCCATATCATTAGTTGTAATCAATATATCATCAACATATAAGACAAGAAAAATAATCTTACTCCCACTAACCTTGTGGTATATACATTGAATTACATTGTAGAATTTAAGATGCCATAGACAGGAGGCCTGTTTGAGTCCATATATCAATTTCTTAAGCTTATAACTAAGATGCTCACTATCAATTCAAGAAAATGCCACAGGTTGTTTCATATAAACCTCTTCCTCTAGATCTCCGTTGAGGACAATTATTTTCACATCCATCTGATGTAATTCAATATTAAAATGTGCTACTAGTGCCATGATGATATGGAAGGAGTTTTCTTTGAAATGGGAGAAAAAGTCTCTCGATAATCAATTCCTTCCTTTTGTGTGAATCCTTTAGCTATGAGTCTTTCCTTATATCATTCAATGTTGCCTAATAAATCTTTTTTGGTTTTAAAGACTCATTTACAACCAATAGCTTTCATTCCATTAGGCAACTTGACAAGATCCTAAACTTGGTTTGCAACTATAGAATCCATCTCATCTTTCATGACTTTGTACTATAATTTTGAATTATTACTATCCATTGCTTATGAAAACGTATCAGAGTCATTTTTTTCTCCAATATTATAGTCGATTTCTTGTAGGTAAATAACAAAATCACTAGATATTGCTGGTTTTCTCACTCTACTTGATCTCCTTAATGGTTCATCAACGTTCTCTTGTGGAGGTGGTTGATCAACCGGTTGCTCAAGAACTTCCAGTTGTTGATTTTTCTCATGAGCAACTTGTTCTATTAGAGCATCTCCAACCTCATGTGATTGTTCATTAGCTACTTGTTCAACATTCACCCAATTAGGATGTATGTCACTAACAATAATTAGTGTATTTCCCAATATAGGAGTACTTTCAGTATAATCATCATCAAAAACTAAGTTTCGATATTGATCACTCCCACTAATCACATCATTCTCAAGAAATTTTGCATTACTTGATTCCACAAATCTAGCAATATTCAATGGACAATAAAACTTATAACCTTTGTACTTTTCGGCATAACCAATGAAATACCCACTAATAGTCCTTAGGTCCAACTTCCTCTCTTGAGGGTTATAAACCCTAACTTTAGTGGGATAGCCCCAAACACGCATATGTTTCAAACTCGGTTTCCAACCTTTTAATAACCTAAATGGTGTTTTACAAATAGCCTTAGTAGGAACCCGGTTTAATATATATGTTGCAGTCTTAAGGGCTTCTCTCCACAATGAATGAGGAAGTTTGGAGTTGCTAAGCATACTCCTCACCATGTCCAACAGAGTCCTATTTCTTAGTTCTGCTACACCATTTTGATTTGGTGAGCCAGACATAGTATATTGTGCAATAATACCATGCTCTTGAAGAAATTTTACAAATGGACTAGGTGCTTGTCCACCATTAGTATACCTACTATAAAATTCTCCACCTTGATCAGATCTCACGATTTTAATTTGCTTACCACATTGTTTCTCTACTTCCGCTTTAAGAATTTTAAAAGCATCCAATGCTTCGTGCTTATTATCAAGTATGTAGAGATACATGTATCGTGAATAGTCATCGATAAATGAGATGAAATATTTCTGACCATATGAATCCATATCAGGACAACATATATCTGTATGTATGATTTCTAATATCTCAAAACTCCTCCTAGCACCCTTCTTAGACATATTGGTTTGTTTTCCCTTAATGCAGTCCACACAAGTATCAAAATTTGTAAAATCAAGAGTTTTAAGAACTCTATCATTTACAAGTCTTTTAATTCTTTCGATTGAGATATGTCCCAATCTTCGGTGCCACAATATGGAGGATTTTTCATTCATAACACAACACTTTATACCAGCAGTACCATGTATAGCCATTAGGTTATAAGGGACATCATCTTGCAAGTAGATTTGAAATAAACCTTGATTCATATGAACCATTTCCCACAACAACAGAGTTATGCAACATACTAAAAGTGTTTTGAGAAAAGTTAAATAAAAACCCAAAGGTACAAGTCTTGAAATGGAAATTAAGTTTTTAAAAAGCTAGGAATATAAAAGGTCTTTTCTAGATTAAGTATAAAGCCAGAACTTAAAACAAGTCTACATGTCCCAATAGCTTCTACATGTGAACGCATCTAGGTTGCTAGAATAGATGTCTTGTTCACTTTTCGTCAGTTTCCTTCGGTTTAAGAAACCCTGCATGGTATTCGAAACATGGATTGTAGAACCAGAATCAATCCACCAAGTGTTATGACAAACATCAACCATATTAGATTCATAACAAACAAATGAGATGAGATTACCTTTCTTCTCAAGCCATGCCTTGTGTTTAGGACAATCCTTCCTTATATGTCCCTTCTTTTTATAGAAGAAACAGTTGGATTCCCTCTTGTCATTAAAATGGATAGGTCTTTTGTCTTTCCTTTTATACGTCTGACTTTCTTTCTTGCTTTTTTCATGAGTCACCATATGTACACTTTCACCTATATCATGAATCAATCTCCCTTCCTCTTGAACACACATGGTCAGAAGTTCATTTATTGACCATTTTTCCTTCTGTGTTATAAGTTATTTTGAAAGAACCGTACTCAGAAATGGAGAGAATTAAGGATGAAATGCACCAGAAAAGACTCAAAAATCTCAATCTCTAAAGACTTAAGCTGAGAAGCAATGTCTCTCATTTCCATAATGTGCTTATGCACATCACGAATGCCTGTGAGCTTCATTAATGACAATTTTGCCATCAAGGTACTAGCTAAATGATTTGTTTGAAGTCTCAAACTGTTGATCAATAGCCTTCATATAATCCTTGACAGACTCACATTCAGGAATTAACCTATGAATACTAGTTGTAATGCGAGACTTAATGAACATCAATTTCAAGCAATTGGATCACTCCCAACGTTTGTATAATAAATTCTCACTTTGAGTGTTAGATTCAGTGGGAACAGGAGGCTCATCCTTACGAAGAGCATAGTCAACATCCATGTACCCCAAATGAAGAAGGATTTTCTCTCTCCATTCCTTATAATTATAATCACCACTTAAATAAGGAACCTCAAATTTATCATCAGAAATTATCAAAGATGAAACAACTGCAAGAAACATATAATCATGCTTACTATCACAAATATTGAGGTACATTATATACCATCACTACAGTTGTATGCTTACCAATACAAACATACTAAAATGAATCAATATGTCATTAAAATCTACCTGTAGGCAAAGACTTTAACACAAAATAGATTCATGTACTATTTCAACAATGAAATTAGAAAAATATCAAGTATCTCTCAATGTCTATAGGCTAATTAAGAAACATAAATATTTTCTATTTCACCCTAATTAAACAAAATAATCATAATAACCTCTCTTGTGGGGTAAAATTATCATAATCACAATGTTTAATTAGAATTTGATGTATTAAAATCTATATATGATTTATATTTCACTTTATGTATATTTTATCTTAATTAAAGATATTGTAGCTACTCTTAAATTAATTTAAAATGCACTGATCACTTAACATCAACATAATATATTTAAACTATTATGTCATGTTCAAACATTTCACGTGCATATGCATGACATATATAAAGATACAAATAACCCAAAATTTGTATATGAATACTCAATCACATGCACAATAATAAATGAACATCTCACAATTAGGTTCGGATAGTCCTTGGACATCATATGGATAACTTAGACATCACTTGAACACCCTAAACAATTCATGGACATGCTAACTTTATTGTCTAAACATAATTAAGTAGGTGTATAGATAGCTATATGAACTAAAATAGTTCGGTCAATGTTCATATCCATGACCAGACTATGTATTATTCATAAAAATTAATCGGATTGTTTATAGATAAAACACAGTGTATATGGACAAACACATAAATAATTGTTGAACTGTCCATTATAGTTCGTTTGTTGGACTGTTATTTATTTATTTACTAAATCGGTCATATAAAAATTACCCATAATTACCTATTAATTAAGCGAGAACATGAGTTTTAAAATATAACTTAAAATTGGGCCTTAAATAAGTAACCACTACATATTTCTAGACCCACAAAATAAGAATAAAGCCCAGAATGACTAAACAATCCATCCCATTTAAGGTCATTATTTTAAATTATTAAAATTTATTCAACCCTTTATTAGAAATTTTCAGCAATATGACCTTTTATTGGGATTTAAAAATATTTCACCCCTTATTTATCATTAATATAACATTTAGTACTTAATAAGACATAACTGTAAAAAACTAAAGCGTCTTCTTCCTTGGATATTATTAATATTTTCATCATATCAATTCACAAATGAGAAGTTTCTATTACAAAATCATTACAATAATGATATGAAATGGAAAAACAAATTTCACTGTAAAAAAAATATTTATAGAAGAAAAATTCAATCAATTAATGCTCTGATAACAAATATAAATCAGATATAAATATATTTATAATAAATAAATCATATCTCATGTAACAACAGTTTTTCATAACTGGTCTTTTTGAGAACTAGTTTGTTCCATTTCAAAGGTGATGGCCGAAGACAAAAAAAATGTCTATTTGGTATAACATTATATTTAACTTCTCTCGTTAATAAGTTATAAGAATAACTATCCTATAATAGTTATCCTTAATTATATACTTAATTAATATATTTAGATTATAATATATAAATTATATATGTGATGAGGACCGCGTAAGGTAAAATAAAATTCCAACATGTAAAAGTTAATATATACAGGGATTTTAAGTTTCTAACTTTTATAATGGCAGACTAATTGATTTTGATGTATAATTGTATGAAGAGTAGATAAGCTGCATGGAACAAAGTCAATATTCCAACTCACTCGTCAGGCCCCTTCGTCTCTGTCACGGCTCTTTTCGTTTCAAAACAAACAAACAGCAACTGGTGTGCGTAACCAATGACGACATCATAAACGCTCTGGATCCTATCATCTGATTCTAGAGCAAATGATCACAAAAGGGTCTTTCCTTGGTTGCCACTCTTCTCTTCAACAAGGGCCGTAACGCGTCTCGCACTCCGTGATGTCACTCAGATGTTAGACGTGTTAGATCACTCTTCTGCCCAATATTAAATATTCTACATGCTTCAGTCGTATTATATATAACATCTTTACTGCCCATCCATACACACAAGCAACTAGATAGCTATCAAAACTCATTAGATCGCCCACAGTTTAGGAATTCGATTCGAGTTGCAAGTATGGTTGTGGAATGCAGCAAATCATCTCATGTTTTGGTGTTGCCACACCCAGTTCAAGGCCACATCAATCCCATGCTCCAATTCGCCAAGCGCCTAGCCTCCAAAGGCATCAGAGTCTCCCTCATCGTCACTCACTACATCGCCAAATCGATGGAGGCCCTCGCCGGCATTGTCGAAATAGAGGTGATATCCGATGGGTTCGACGACGGTGGCCACGACTCTGCCCCCAGCCCGCAGGCCTACTTCGACACCTTCCAAACCATGGGCTCACAATCTCTATTTGATCTCATTCAGAAGCTCAAGGAGACCAACTTTCCAGTTAACTGCTTAGTGTACGATTCGTTCATTCCATGGGCCTTGGATGTGGCCAAGCGTTGCGGGCTACTTGGGGCTTCATTTCTTACTCAATCCTGTGCGGTTGATTTGATCTACTATCACCTCTTTG
The DNA here is from genome assembly GCA_033002965.1 of Piper betle. Classification (NCBI taxonomy): domain Eukaryota; kingdom Viridiplantae; phylum Streptophyta; class Magnoliopsida; order Piperales; family Piperaceae; genus Piper; species Piper betle. The sequence goes on along the minus strand of JAURVB010009667.1, from coordinate 19,784 downwards.
TGGGGAAGCTCACCTCCCCGCCAAGTGCCAAGACATTGTCGCTGCCCGGATTGCCGCAGATTGAATCAAGCGAGCTTCCATCATTTATTGCTGAACCTGATAAAAGACCAGGTGTTATTGCCATGTTGTTAGGCCAGTTTAGCAACTTGCATCAAGCTGATTGGGTTCTATGCAACACCTTCTATGAGCTAGAGACCCATGTAAGTGTCTACATGATCCAGCTTATTATCATCTTCCATTTATCTTATCTAGTTTTTTGTTTGTGTTCTTTTTTGCTTACTAACATGTGAATTATGCAGGAGTTGAGGTGGATGAGGGAGTTTTGGCCGGTGAAGGCCATCGGGCCGACAGTGCCGTCCATGTACGTCGACAACCGTGTTGAAGGCGACAAGGACTACGGCTTGAGCTTGTGGAAGAGACAGGATGCTATATGCAACAAGTGGTTGCAGTCCAAAGAAGCCGGGTCGGTCGTTTACGTCTCCTTCGGAAGCTTAGCCAAATTGAACGTAGAGCAGATGGAGGAGATTGCTTGGGCTCTCCATGAAAGCAACCGTCACTTCATGTGGGTGGTGAGAGCAACAGAGGAGAGCAAACTCCCAGCACAATTCGTAGAATCAAATGTTGGCAAAGGTCTGATCGTGAGGTGGGCACCCCAGCTTGATGTGCTAGCAAATGAAGCAGTTGGATGCTTTGTTACGCACTGCGGTTGGAACTCAACACTGGAAGGGCTTAGCCTAGGCGTGCCTATGGTGTGTTTTCCACAATGGTCTGATCAACCCACAAATGCCAAGTATATAGAGGAGGTGTGGGGAGTGGGGGTAAGAGCCATGGGTGATGAGGGCGGAGTTGTTGGAAGGGAGGAGATGAAGAAGTGCATAGAGGAGGTCATGGTAGGGGAGGGAAGGGATAGGATGTTGAGCAATGCGAGTAAATGGAAGGAGTTGGCCATACATGCCTTGGATGAGGGGGAGCTCGGATACAGACATTGAAGAATTTGTGGTTGCCATTGGCCGTTGAGTTAATTATCTATCTGTACCTTGCGAAATTATTAATTTAAATGTTAAATTAACAATAAGTCCTAGCCGGTAGAAAATTGGTCAGTTGCAATGTGACACTGAGTTTTTCACTGTTATAGGACTTTTGAGAATATCAAATGCATCCATTTTTACATTTTATTTTAACTATAACTTGTATTTATAAGCTTAGCCAAAAAAAATTATAAAAGCCATAGATTTGGCTGAGCACAACAAATCATATTTGCCAGCTGACTTAGCAAACACATGTATTGTTGAGAAAAATTCCCAAAGTTGGAGATTAACAACAGTAAATACAAGATATGAGAAAATAATGCCTAAAAAATAAAATAAAATAAAACTAAAAGAACATAGATTTAACTTAGAAAACCTTCCTTCTATCGAGAGTCAAAAATCACGAGACAATAACGAATAATTCACTACTTCAACTAAAGATCACAAAAGTTAAACATATAGAGATTTACAAGAAGATTATTCACCCAACTTATATTATTAAGATTACAAGATTTCTCTCTCTCAATACTCTGTATAAGATTAAAATGGTGAATAATATATTTCCCTCTTTTTATTTCTATATCTCTTTTCTTTTATCTCTCACATCTTGTCTTCTCTTGTCTTGACCTTGTTTTAGAATGAGACAAATGAGATCCATATTTATAGAGATAGTTTGATGCCCTTCATATTCCATGGAAAAACAAACGGTCACCCCTGTTTGTATTCCGAGATTTTTTTAGTGTTCCGAGTGTGACAATAGGATATATATCATTAATATTCATAATAATAAATATTAACAATTTCCCACTTAGAGTCCTATTGGAACACTCCAGTCTAAATTCTTCCTCCACTTGTTCGTTGCATAAGTCCATCACCTGCATGTTAGTGCAAGTTTCTTTTGTTGCTTTCTACACAAGAGGACACCCCCCATATAGAACCTTTGTGTTTATCCACAACTCTGGGAAGATCTCATGCACGTCTCCAACAACCTGCATTTGATATCCCAGCAAACAGTCCCCTCTCTCGGTTCTTCCAGTAAACTGCACGCTCCAAATACCAGCATTGCGGCACTGCTCGGCAACTCAACCCAAATACCGTAATCCCGATAATTTGCTCAGTCATGTCCACGCATCCGTGCTTGCCCATGTATTGCTACGCTGCTCGTCTTGGTACGCTTGGTATTTATATCAATACGCTCAATCCATCAACCTCACTCCGCTGATATGCACGCTCATAGCTATTCAGCCCGGTGTTTGGTCATCACACCCCTCGAACTACTACCTAGAACCCCTATGCCTCTGAGGTTTCCTCTTGCCGATATACAGACATGCTCAGTACAATTACCGATCATAATGCTGATACGCTCCATCGAGTACCAGTACTTTGCTCGTTCCAAATCCAAGAACTCGCTAGTACGCCTTGGTCACCCGACATGCTTCATGCACCACAACTTGATCTTTTCCAGCAACTCTAACAAGGATTAACACTGGTAAGTTGTTTCCACCACTTGGATATCACTGACTATCCTTCTTGGACGTGGCATGACTAGGAACAACCACCAAACCCTAGCTCCTGGCTCATCCAACGAACTAGACCTGTAACAATCCACCCCCACCAATGAGACCCGATGTCCTCATCGGAGGGTTAAGTCCTCCACAACACTTCTTGATCTTGCTCTTCAATTGCCACAAGTCCCTTTCCTTTTCTCAGCTAGCCTCACTTCTCGGTTCCCCCTTCCACTTGTTTTGTAGAACCTCCCTTTTGGTGGCAACTTCACGAACTGCCATATATGAATCTTCCCAAATGATAACATCTCATCCTTCATGGACAACTCCCATTTAAGATGAGCATTGTCACTCATGGTTTCATCATAGGACTTCTGTTCTCCTGCATCAGTATACAAACACCATCCGATCCTTTGAAGTCCCCAGGCTGACGCGCCTATATTCCAAAATCCTCCCTACCTTTTCCCCAAATTGTTGCCAGACAATATGGGGAGCTCCATTTGGACGAGCTCTCCTTAGATTGACAAAATCTTCATGGAAAGGTTTTAGAAAACTAATATGGAAAAACTGGGTGAAGCTTGTACCCCTGTACCTTCCTCCACCTCACAAGGACCATCATACCTTTGCACCAATACCAGATGCACCTCTGTATGTCTGATTTTATCCCAAATCATTGGCTAGAGGTTCAGCTTTACTTTGTCCCCACCCTGAATGACAATGCCCTCGAGTCAGCATATCTCTTCATTCTGGTCATTGCCTCGACCAATGAATCCAGTGCATCCTTACACAGTTCTTGCCTATCCCTGGAAAACTTGTGTGCAGCTAGACCTCGTACTCCACCTCCCTGTGGAGCAACCTCTAGTGGTGTAAGAGGTTGGTAGCTCATAGAAACTTCAAAAGGACTAAGCTCTGTAGGTAAAAAATGATATAGTTTATAACAAAATTGCACCTCCTCAAGAAGTTCCAACCAAATCCTCTGGCAGGCTATGATGAAATGCCTCCATGCATTCGCCCTCTCAGTCTACCTGTCAGACGGAGAATGGTTAGCTGAAACAATGTTGTTCGGGACCACAGTACTCCTCACGTTCCTCTAGAACCATTCAGCAACAGTCTCGTCTAAACACCCCTGTGGTATTGCTGCAAATACAAGTACTTAGAAAACCAACCCACTAACCTTGCTGACATTCCCTTCACCCTAGGGAATCCAGACACCAAGTCCATTGAGACCAAGCTCCATGGTCTCAAAGGTGTAGGTAGTGGCTGCAGCAAGCCAACCTCTAACCTTCTTCTCCACCTTATCATGCTAATCTACCAGATAAGAACTGACAAAAACTTCATTATCAGCCTTCGTGAAAGTGGCCCAATCTTGTTCCCCAAGAACCCCTTCGGACATGGATCACCAATAGCTTAGTGAGGATGATCACCTCCCCTCAAGATTGCCGTCACCACCTCCTTGTTGTACTTGACGTCTAGCACGACATGGCCGTTGTCGTCACTGACAATGATGAAGGCCTTGAACCCGGTACGCTACCTGGCGTGGGTCAGCTTGTGCCCTAGCATGATCTTCATGACGTCGTCCTTGAGCACCAGGCCTAGGAGGGTCTCCACAATTTGGTGCTCCTTCACCGGCAGCGAGTGGAGGTAGATGTGCTTTAAAGACCAGATCTTTCCCTCCTTCACCAGCTGATCAAGCTTTGGTAACGCCCGCGCAACGCTGGTCCTTGCGCTGGTCTCCTGCAACTGCCCCGGCCGAAGCCGCCGTAGTCACCTCCGCCTCTTTCCACCATGGTCGAAGGAGATGGGCAATCCCCGCAAATTGCAGCACCTTCTTCGGGACCCTCGTCACAACATTCCCCGATCCTCTTGGCCCCAGGACCATCCCCATTGTCATCAACCCACACTTACCAGTGACCTTGCAGGGCACAGTATGAGGCTTCCCGATCTTCATATCAGACACACCATTCACTTCCCCGAAGGAGAACTCGGTCACTGCCACACAGGTATCAAATGCCGGCAACACGGCCCCCTGCAGCCTGTCATTGCACAGGTTGAGGGAGACGAAAGGCGTACGTGAGACTGGCTTGGAGAGCGGCCACAAGGGCGTCCTCGGTAAGTTGGTGAAGTCCAAAGAACAGCCACTTTGCCTATTGTAGAGATTTCTTCTTTCTTAAACAATGCACCACAACCTCCTGCTTAGGGGTGGGCATCGGTTGAACAAACATCGGACGAATTATTGTTCGCGTCCATCCGAAATTTTGTTGGACAAAATTTGTTCGACCGACTTTGGACATCAAATTGTCTCGTCGGGCCCAAGCAGTGTCCGCGGATAGTCTGAAACCCTCTGCGCCACCGTTGCCTCCGCCGCCGCGCTTTGCACTGCCAGCGAACCATCACTGAAACTGTTGGAATCGGCTCAGCCGAGCTTAACGCATTTATGACGTCGACGTGCTCGGTGAAGGTGGTGGCTCGCCGAAAAATGGCTAAATAGAGGCGGTCGGTGGTGGGTGACTACATCCAGCCGGCCTAGGCGGCGATGGGCTCCGCTCTTGTCGGGAAAGGCCGTGGGAGGGTTGGCAATGTCAAAGCGGTGACTTGATGGCCGCGGCGACGGTCGCCGGTGGCAGAATCGTTGACACGAGCAGAGGGTAATCGGCGGCGGAATCGACGACGAGCAGCGATTCCGGTGTCGTGGAGGCCGGGCGACGGCGGGGGCTCTTGAGGCATCACGGCAACGCCGCGGCCGGGCATGGCGGCGACGATCGGCGGTAGGGCGACGTCGGCGGCGGCGGCGATCATGACAAGGAGGCAGTGCGGCATGGACGGGGAAGAGAAAATGGGTCGGGGGTTTGATTGATGGCAATATTGTATATAAGACTTGACTCGTCCATGTCTCGAGTCAATAATAATAACTAACTCGGAATAAATCCTAAAAAAATCCATAAAATCAGAAAAAATCCCATAAAATAAAATAAACACTACAACATCATAATGACATTCTATAACTAACAACCCACCCAAATTCCCCGTAATGCATCCTAACGCGGTAAACGGCCTAAACTAATTCCACGATCAACTATATATAAAATAAAAAAATAATTGGCATACTCTCATATATTCTGATAACTCATTCTTTTCTGTTATATTCATGATGTTATCATCATATACTTGGGTACGCATGACCCTCATGGTTCATACACCCGACCAGCGTCGACTCAGTACACGTATTCTAAAACATACTCGACTTGAATCGACAATTGAACCGATCGGTTCATAAGCATAAAACCCTGACTCAGATCACTGGTTTTACATTATGTTTATAATGTGATATATTTTTTTCGAAGATGGATCATACAAGTTTATTATTAAATGTAACTGAACAAAGTAGAGGTGAAAATGATAGCAAAAATTCGATTGCTAAAGAAGGAGAATATATGAACAGTACATTATTAAGAAAGAGAAAAATAACATCCAGTGTATGTGCCTATTTTGATAGAAAATATTAGAAGAATGGAACATCTCCTATTTGTCGTTATTGTGAAAAGAAGTTTGAGGGAACTGAAAGTTATGAAACTACTCATTTATAGAAGCATATTGAAGGGAAATATCCTAATTTTAAAATAAAGAGGATATAAAACATGAGTAATTAACTTTTTTGTATTTTTTAATGTAGGTGAGCTAGATGAAGAATCAATTATTACAATATTTTATCTTTGAAGTATATGCAATATTGGACTATATTTTGATGTCAATGATTATTTTAAAGTTTCTATACGTAGATTATTTTTTGTTTGACTTTAAAAATTTAGAGCATGTTAACTAAATTGTAAGTGGTTTGATATGATTATTAATGTGAATGTATAGTTCTAAATTCCTAAATATAAGAGTGACTTTTATCCCTTTTATATGTATGTCATTTTTGGATATTTAAGATATTAAATATCAATTTTATGTATAAACTTAATTAATTTTACTGTATATTTATATTTTAAAATTTTCATTAACTATAATATTAGTCTTACAAATGTTAAAGACATTATATTATTGATATAAAATATTGGACACTCGGTCGGTCGTTCGGTCGGTCAAAAAAATGTCCATGTTTGGTTTGTTTTAATTCGGTCAGTTAAATTTGGTCGGACATGCTTCGGACATCGGACGGACGGACAGACAAATTCAAACGTCCACACCCACCCCTACTCCTACTATAGTTTACCGCCCACAGCTCTGTTTGAAGCATCCGCCACCACTCCAAATGGTTGTTCGAAATCCGGCTTGGTACCTACAAGCGGTTGATGTAGTTGCTCCTATCCACATCTGCATCCTCCACCATTGATAATTTGTTCCATCAAATTTCTCAATCTTGGAAGTGTCATCCATGACTCCCATTCAAATCAAGATCCGATTGAATGAAAGTTGACACAGATGGAGCCAATTGTTGAGAAAAATCCCCAAAGTTGGAGATCAACAACAACGAACACAAGACATGGTAAAATAATGCCCGAGAAATAAAATAAAACAAAACAAAAATATAGAGATTTAACGTGAAAAACCCTCCTTTTGTTGAGAATCAAAAACCATGGGACAACAGCAAACAGTTCACTACTTCAACCAAAGATTATAGGCGTCAAACATATAGAGATTTACAAGAAGATTACTCACCCAACCTATACTATTGAGATTACTCTCTCCAAATACTCTGTATAAGATTAAACTAGTGAATAATATATTTCCCTCTTCTTATTTCTATATCCCTTTTCTTTTATCTCTCACATCTTGTCTTCTCTTGTCTTGGCCTTGTTTTAGAATGAGACAAATGAGATCCATATTTATAGAGATAGTTTGAGGCTCTTCTTTTTCCATGGAAAAACAAACAGTCACCCTTGTTTGTATTCTGAGATTCCTTTAGTATTCGGAGTGTGATAATGGGCTACATATTATTAATATTCATAACAACAAATATTAACATGTACAACTACGTTTACTTCTCTAGTTTTACATAGCAATACTTTTTATAAGTTTAATTTTTATACATATGAGGTAATAAGTTCGTATTAACAAAAGTGACATTTTCGTAGAAACCCTTGACAAGAGCTTCACAATTAGTCTAAAAAATTTATTTCATAATATTCTTACTAATAGCCTATTTAATGGCTCGTTCAATTGATTCTAGTTTAGCTTTTTGTGTGGATTTCTTGTAACTAGCTTTCCGGCCTGTAAACACAATTAAATTAGACATATTATATTTAATAAATGCCCAACATATTATATTGAATAAATGCTCTACCATATTAAGAAAGTACTAGGGCTGCTAAATGAACGAGTGAGCCAAGCTCTACTTGTGTTTGAACTCGGCTCGAATTGTTCGAAGTTCGTTCAAACTTGGTTTGAAATCGAACGAGTTTTGAATATGCATACTCGACCTCTACTCAAATATTTTTATGTTGTTCGAGCTCGAATACACTTAAATTATTTAATTTTGATAAGTATAAACACAGCTCGTTCGTGAGTTCAAAACTGGCTCGATTGTAAAGTGGAAAGTAACTCACTTAAAAAAAATGAAGTTAATGTGGATTGAACCCACAAATTCTAGGTCTTCAACTTGAATACCTACCATCTAAGCTATCTCACAACTTTGTTATTATATTGTATATAAATAAATATAACTAGTTACAATTAAACTTATTAGTGTATATATATATATATTTATATAAAGATGATATTATTATATTATTTTATCGAGTTGAGTTCAAGTCGATTTTGAGTAAAATTCGAGTTATAACCAAGTCGAGTCGAGTCGAACACTGCCTTGCTCAAACTCAGCTCGAAGGATTCGAGTTCGAGTCGAGTTTGAGCTCGAGCATTTAAATGTCTGACTTTTGAGTCGAGTCGAACTAAATTGAGTGTCAAATGCTCATGAGCTGGCTCGCTCAATTAGGAGCCCTAGAAACTACAGTGGTAAACTGAAAGAATATTTAGTGAAGTTTGGGCCATCTCAAAAGTATTCTTTTATTGAACAGTTTGAGTAAGATAATCCAAAGAAACAATCCTATTTATCGTCACTTTAATAGTGCAGAACAAATAATCAATCTAGATATCCTTCTTTTTGCATCGTTGAAGTACCAAAGAAGTGGGTTTTTTAACGATGGTTTAGCCCTGGTCATCTTAATTTAACTAATATAATTTAATTTTTACATAAAACTGTTAGAACCTTAGTAACTTAAAATTAATAACAAAACTTTAAGTTTAACCAAATTCTACAGATGATAAAACCATTAATATAAACCTTTATTCTTTTTCATATCAAATCATCAAGTAAATAAAATTATATAGCGGAAGCGTACCTGAATCCATAAAAGAAAATTGATTCTTTTCTTTTTAGGACTATGATCTTCCAAATTTAATACTAGTTTTCAAAACAAAAGTTTATGGACAATGGGATGCTAGAATTAAAACTACATATGAATTCAGGGATCATAACTTCTTTATTTATAGTTTTAGTTTCATAATTTCAATTTGACCATAATAAAAGGAAAATTATGAAAATAGTATCTACACATTGAATTCCACACATTTATTTATGGCCCATAAATACTTAACTTTAATAGATCAATTGAATTTGGAACAACTTTAAATACCAACATATGATACAATTCCATATTCATGTATATATTTATGTCCAACATTCAAAAATTTCCTACTTGGACTATATATATACACAAAGATAATTGTATATAACCTTATGAGCTCCAAATTAACATATGCTATTATTCCAAAATAACAATCTCGTCCATTAATCAATGTTAATATAGGATCAATGCGATTTTCGTTACATTTATCGTAACTAAACCCATCCAAGGTCACATACATCAACATAATTAAATGACATAGATCAAGTGTGGATGTGTAGCATAAAAAGTACATGTAATTTAATCTGAACATGCCTATTTTCAACTGGTCCAACTTTATGCGATCACCAAAATAGAGTGAAGGAGTGAAACATAAACCAAATACCGCAATAAAATTAACTCCCACTAAAGTAGCATATCATTAAATGATACAACACCCATATGAGCAACATGCTCATGAAAGACCTTGGGCGGTAAACTTTTAGTAAGAGGATCCGCAACCATGGAGTTTGTCCCAATATGCTCTATAAAGACTTTATCGAAACTTTATCACTCTAAACTCTTTTTGCACAACAAGGAACTTGATCTCTATGAGCTCCTGTTGTTATTTGAATATGATACTGCAAACTGATTGTCACAAAATAACTTAAGTGGTCTTTCAATATTATTAATAATGTGCAGCCCTGTGACAAAATTCCGCAACCATATTCCCTGATTAGATGCCTCATAACAAGCTATGAATTCGGCTATCATGGTGGAAGAAGCTATAGTGTCTGCTTGGCACTCTTCCAAGAAATAGCTCCTCCACTAAGCAGGTAGACATAACCAGAAGTGGATTGACAACTATCTTGACATCCAGCAAAATTAGAATCAGAATACCCAATGATCTCAAGTTGATCTGACTTTCGATATGTAAGCATGTAATATTTTGTTCTCTAAAGATACCACATGACTTTATTGGCTACATTCCAATGATCCAATCCCGGATTACTTAAATATCTACCCAACATTCCAACAATATACGCAATATTTGGATGCATACATACTTGAGCATACATAAGACTTCCCATTGCTGAAACATAGAGAATCTTTTGCATTTCTTTTCTTCCGTGTCATTTTTAGGACATTGATTTAGACTGAATTTGTCTCCTTTAGAAATATAGGTACCTCTTGGTTTACAACACTGCATGCCAAATATCTGAAACACTTTTTCTATATAGGTCTTTTGTGATAATCCGAGTATACATCGAGAGTGATCCTGATGTATTCGAATTCCTAATACAAAAGACGCATTTCCAAGATCTTTCATTTCAAATTCCTTTTACAAAAATCTCTTGGTGTCGTGCAAGAAGCTTATATCATTACTAGCAAGCAATATATCATCAACATATAAAACCAGAAAAATATACTTACTCCCACTAAACCTATGGTATATACAATCATCCATAATATTTATCACAAAACCGAACGAGAGAATAACTTGGATGAAATTTGTAATACCATTGACGAGAAGCCTGCTTAAGTCCATAAATGGATTTGTTTAATTTGTAAACTATATTCTTTGAATCTCCCGATACAAAATTTTCTAGTTGCACCATATAAATTGTTTCATCAATGTCACCATTTAGAAACATAGTCTTTACATCCATCTAATGTAACTCAAAATTAAAATGTGCCACTAATGCCATAATTATTTTGAATGAGTCTTTCGATGAAACTGGAGAGAAAGTCTCATTATAATCGATGCTTACCTTCTGAGTATATCCTTTCACAACAAGACAAGCTTTATATCTTTCGACATTACCATTCGAATCCTTTTTTGGTTTTAAATAGCCATTGACAATCAATAGGTTTCACTCCTTCAGGCAATGGAACAAGATCCCAAACATCATTATCTTTCGTGGACTTCATCTCTTCATTCATGACATTAATCCACTTTTGAGAATTAGAACTCTTCATGGCCGAATGAAAGTTGATTGGATCATCTTCCATAATTCCAATGTTATCCTCATGTTCTTTGAGAAAGATGATATAATCATCTAAAATTGAATTTCTCCTTTCTCTTGTGGATCTCCTCAATAGCATTTGCTCTTGAGGCTATTGATTTTCCTCTTCACGTATAACTTAATGATCGTAATTAGGGAGAATCTCGATATTATCTTCTAATTCTGATATTATTTCTTGAACAACATAAAAAATATGATCTTGATTATTGTCAAGAACAATCATGGGAAAAGAAACAAATTCTTCTTCAATGATAAAGTCTCTAACTTAATTTCCCCCCTCCAAACTCAACATCCTCAAAAACTGGGCATTTTTTAGTATCAAAGAATGACCTTATGTGGGATCATAAAACTTATACTATAAAACCTATAATTCGAATCAGGGTTTTTTAATCTAAACCGGTCGGTTCGACCATTATTCTTAGTCGAGTTAAGTTTTAATTACAAGATGACCATTCTTTTTCTCACTAACCATTCATTTTTCTCAACTAACCATTCATTTTTCTCACTGACCACTCATTTTCTTCCCCTGACATGTATATATTCCAGACTTCTAACATTGTCATCATTTAGCCACCACCATCCTTCTCACCCAACTTTCTTCTTCTATTTCTTCCTTCTCTTTTCCCTATGATCCTCACTCAAGCTAGCCACAACCTTGTCGTCGTCACCGCATGACTGATGAATAAGTACGAAGTAGGAGCTCACTGTTTAGACGCTAAGACACACTCAGAGCTTCTACCAGGTCTGTTTAGGACTCGCCCCTAATTTATTGCTCTATTCTATTGTGATTTATTTTTAGAGATTGTAGGACGATTTGAGTGGTGTTTTATTGGATCCCACTTAACCCAAGTTATTTAATCGATCAATCCTCTGGATTAATAACTCTCGAGGATGAGATCGATCGAGCATGCTTTCAAAAACAAGATCCACCACAAGTTGCCTTCAGGCCTATTATATAAATCCCTACCAAGATATATATATATATATATATGTAGTTTTCACATTTTTCGATAACCGTACTACGCAAGTGAGCATGTGCCAGTCGTAAGCCGGAAATACCTACAACCATGTTACGCAAGCAGTATGTGGTAGTCGAAGCCGCCAACAAACATGCTACGTAAGTAGCATGTGCCAGTCGTAAGCTGGGAATCCCGACAACCATGCTATGCAAGTGGCATGTGCCAGTCAAAGTTGCTGACAACCATACTACACAAGTAGCATGTGCCAGTTGTAAGTCGAGAATCCCGATAATCATGCTATGCAAGTGGCATGTGCCAGTTGAAGCCGTTGACAACCATGCTACGCGAGTAGCATGTGCCAGTTGTAAGCCAGGAATCCTGACAACCATGTTATACTAGTGACATGTGCCAGTTGAAGCCGCCAACAACCATGCTACGCAAGTGGTATGTGCCAGTCGTAAGCTGGAAATATTGACAACCATGCTACGTGAGTGGGTATGGAAGTAAGAAAAAATGCTTAGGATATGACAGTAGTCCCAAGGGACCAGAAAATGAAATGAGAAAATGCTGAGATAGGCATCAACAACATCAGATTAGTTTAGTAAAAGATAATTTCAGCTCAGTACATTCCCTTCAAAGATTTCACGATGTTTTCTTTCATATGAGAGTTTGCTCTCATAGCCAGTTTGATATTAGTTATATTTTTGGACCAGTAACACTTGTTACTAATGTGTTTTTATAATATATGTAGGTGATGATCATGAGTAGGATGAGCCAGCTTAGATGGAGGAGCAATGATGTCTTTTGCACACACGCACATGTGCTGATTGAATATTTGTTTTGACTGTTTTAATTGTGTCGTTATGTAATTATGAACAATGAAAATACTTATGATGAAGATTGTGGTAAGTAGAAATGGATAATGTTATTATGATTTGAAATAAATATTAATGTGCCAGTCAAATGATAAAAGTGAAATGTGAATAGAATAAATAAGTGGGTCGAAACCCAAATGTCGAGAATGTTTTGATGTGATTGAATTGAATGTGATTGCCATCCATGTAGTAGCATATTATGTTTATTTTTGTTGTTTGCATTCATCCATGCACCGAGAGTAGATCCGTGGGAGTTGGGTTCAGGTTAGCTGACCTAATCGGGACCAGTGACCAGTTCGGTTCCAACCATAAACCGGACTTGGGGTGTTACATATACACTCTAGACCTTTTAGAGTACCCAACAAAATAGCTGCTAACTGTTCTTGAGTCCAGTTTCCTTTCATTTGGCCTATAAGGCCTTGCCTTAGCTGGACAACCCCAAATGCATAAATGCTTAATATTGCGTCATTTTCCAGTCCATAATTTATAAGTGGTCTTAACTGTTACCTTTCTGGGTACTCTATTAAGAAGATATGCTGCTATCTTTAGCACCTCAACCCAGAGTGAATCAGGTATGGCAAATGGTCTTGGACATTGTACACCTGATCCATTATATCTACCATGGTATTCACCACCATGATCAGATTTGGTAGCCTTAATAGTTTTGTCAAGTTGGTTGTCAACTTCAGCCTTATATGCCTTAAATGCGTCCAATGATTAAGACTTCTCATGAATGAGATAAAGGCAACCATAACTAGAATAATCCTCTATGAACGTAATAACATATTGTTGACCATTCAAAGAAGCCGTAGAAAATGGCCCACAAATGTCAATATGTATTAGTTCTAAGATGCTTGAAGATTTTTTGGCACCTAGTCTCCTTATATTTGTTTGTTTTCCCTTAATGCACTCAGTACAAACTTGAAGATCTAATAAATTAAGAGAGTCAAGATTTCCATTTGACATAAGTCGTTCAATTCCTTGTTTAGAAATGTGTCCTAAATGCTTATACCAGGGTAAAACAGAATTCTCATTAGTTAATTTTATTTTTGTACCACTTAAACCTACATACAAAGTTTCATTGAAAGATACAATAGTATCAAGTAAATAAATATTATGATAAAAAGACAAGGAACTTGTGCCTACAATATTTCAATTTAGAAAAAGACTAAACTTATTATTTCTAAATAAACAAGAGTAACTAGATTTGTCCAATATAGAAATAGAAACCAAATTCTGTCTAAAACACGATACTACATATGTCTCTTTCAAATCAAAATAATATTTTGTCTTCAATAATAATCTAATAATCCCTATTGCTTCAATTATAACTGATTTGCCATCACCCACATAGATGAATCTTTCAGCATCATCTAGCTTTCGGCAATTTAAGCAACCGTGCATTGACACACTTTATGTGAGTAGTAACACCCAAATCTAGCCACCAAGTGTGTATTGGTACTAAAGCTAAATTAACCTTAGAACAAATAAAATTAAGAAATGAACCTTTCTTTACACGCCAAGCGTGATACTTAGTACACTCATTCTTCATATATTTAGGTTTACTACAAAAGAAATAGCAAGAAGCCTAATTTTCTTCTTATTTTTGTCCCGATAGTTATTAGCCAAGTGATCACTTTCAGTTTGTTCTTGCTTCAACCTTTTTCTTCTTCTTGCACACAATAAGAAATGAGCTCATTAAGAGTTCATTTGTCCCTTTGGCAGTTATAACTGACCTTGAATTGACTGAATTGTACCGGAAGATAAATTAAAACTAAATGCATGAGCAAATCTTTAGATAGCTCTAACCTTAGTGCTTTTAGTTTTGAAGCGATATTTGACATTTCCAGGATGTACTCTCTTATGCTTATTTTGCCTTTAAACTTTATTGAAATCAACTTCGACAAAAACGTACTTGTTTCGGCTTTATCGTTTTTTTATATAATGCTTTTCAAAATCATAAGACTTATGCGATTTAAACGTTCCCACTTCTCAATGTCTTGTTTTTCCTTAATGGAATTTTTATCCGTAAGAGAAGTAGGTTGTTCAATCCTTAACGCAAGGTCAAGATCATGCAGTCGAGAACGATTATCACGTTCTCTTTATAATCCTTAAAATTATCTTTATGCATTAAAACTACATTGATGTTGGCATAAATTATATAAGCAGATTGATTCACTGAATCCATAGAATAAAACAACATGCCTATAATAAGATTAATAATTCAAATAATGGTTAATCTCATCAATAGATACCTAGCATAACAATAATATTAAGTCTTTAGACAGAAATATTAATTTGTAAGTGGTACTCTTAATGCAATAATCAAATATTGATAATAAATCATATCAAATAATAAACCTTTCTTTGGGTCGATTTATTATTTACATGGAAGCTTGATAATTATCCCATATTTATTATAAAAAATGAATATAAATGTAGTAATTAAATATGGGCAATAAATCATGTTAAATAATAAACCTTCCTTTGTCAGCATGAAACCTTAATAATTATCCTATATTTATTATCACAAATGAATATAAAATTCTATTAAATATTAACCTTTCTTTGGGCCTATTAATATTTACATGAATTAAATACCCACAACGGTCTTAATATTAAAAAAATAAATTAATTTTCACAAAAGAGGCTACTTTGCCAGCATATTATTGTCCTTAATAAATTTTAAAATATTAATCATAACTGAACAATAATTTTGAATTTAATAATCTCAAATAATGTAAAACTAAAAAAGGTTATAAAAGTATCTTTATTTAGAAAATTTTGAAATTATAACCTTTTTATTACTTTATTTTCCTCACTTGATATTTTATCAAAAAAGGACCTTAATTTGACAATAAATATCCGAAAGATAATAATTAGTACTAAATTTTGGGAAACTCCCAATGAGTTGAAGACCTTATCTTTTTTCTGAATATGAATCCATAATTAAACACAAATAAAAGTAATCCTTAATGATCTAAAATAAATTTGGCTCAGATGCTACTTATTGGAACTTTAAAAACTTAAAGTTAATAACAAAATTTTAAGTTTAACCAAATTCTACAGATGATAAAACCAATCAATATAAAACTTTATTCTTCTTCATATTAAATCATCAAGTAAATAAAATTAGATAGCGGAAGGGTACCTGAATCTATAAAAGAAAATTGATTTCTCTTTTTAGGATTATAATCTTCCAAATTTAATACTAGTTTTCAAAACCAAAATTTCTGAACGATGAGATGCAAGAACGAAAACTACATATGAATTCAAGGATCATAACCTCCTTATTTATAGGCTTAGTTTTATAATTTCAAGTTGACCCAATATAAAACAGAAATTACGAAAATGATATCTATACATTGAATTCCACACCTTTATTTATAGCCCATAAATACTTAACATTAATAGATCAATTGAATTTAGGCCAACCTTAAATAACATCACATGATACAATTCTAAATTCATGTATATATTTACGTCCAACAAAAACAACTTAAAAATAACTATAAGTCTAATTATTAATAATTATGCATATTAAAAAATAAATAAAATGTAAAAAATCAAAATTAATTAATCAGTCAATAAATCATTAACATTATTCATAATATGACTTTACCCTCAACACATCATCATAAATAAATAAATTAATATATATATATATATATATATATATATATATGTATGTATGAAAGAATTTTGATAAGTGTCAACTTATAATGAAGAATGAGCGATTAGCAAATGGCTTGATATGATAGGTTGACATACTTAACAAATATTTAAAGATAGTTTAAGATCTATTTCTATTGTTAAAAGATTATCTAAGATCTAGCTTCGTATATGTTTACCACGTATGTATGGTAAAGAAACATTAGCCATATCTACTTGATATGATTTTTAAGTATTATATGGACCACAATTCTAATATTCATATTAAAGTCATTACACGTGTCATCTTAAATGAGCATGTGTATCAATTTAAATACATATAATTGAAGAATTATATTTAATATTAAAATACAAACAAGATAAAGGACACGGCTATACTCAAACTCAAGGTCTTTGACGATTATTGTCATCCTCTCTATGTAATAATTGTTGTAAGACAAATCAAATTTCCCATTGGCAGATGGATACTTCATCCTTCCTTCAAACTCCGGAATATGCCCCTTCAAGCAATTCTGACCCATTTTGGAAATGGTGGTTGGTATTTATAACGATCCCAATTTATACACGTGATACTTGATCATAAATTAGGATCTTGCATTAATTTCATGTTCAAAATTAATTAATTAATTATATTTAACAAAATAAATAGATAAAATTGCTAAAATAAACTAAATATACTTATAATTTCATTATGTCAATATATGCAACCACTACCTATGTCTATATATAACCATTACATATGTATATATAGCTTATACGACCTATATTTTTTATTTGGAGTAATTTGTTGAGTCTTACCATTCAAAATGCACATAGATAAATAAAAAAATAAATTATAAAAATAATTATAAGTTTTTAGCTTAATCTAATATTTTAAACTCATTCATCTTAATTACCAAAATAATATAATAAAAATTAATTTCAAAGTATATATTAACTTGTGCATTTTTTAAAATCTAAAAGTAGGTCATAATGACGTCAAGAAAGGCAAAATATTGTCATATATTCTATTTTTAATATATATAAATATCATTTTATACATGACCCACTAAAGGTTTAAATTAGATGTGCAGCTTGTAATAATCAAACACCTACTCACCTTACTTTTTCTTTTTGAAAACAGTTTTAATACTTGTAATAATTTTATTTTTATATCACACACTCTCTCATAAGTGTATTAATCAAACACCTACTAAACCAAAAAAATCGGTTGCATTCCTTATAAATTTTCAACTTGGTTAGAATTATTTTTAATTCAAAAAAATGACATTATTAAGTTATAAAGCCTAAGTGACAATTGATGTCAGCCAGATCTATCATAGTTGGAAAAAAAGTGGAATGGATATAATAAAGTTGATGTGTGTTGTATATATTAACGGTATCCCAGACTTAAAGATTGTCACAGGACTGATCTCATTCATCACTTGTTGTCTGGAATCTGATCGAATACCATGAGGGGAAAAGATTAATTGTTTTGAAAGAAAACATAAGAAAAGACTTTGACCTCACGAATATTGTTTACAATATTAGACTAAAAATTTTTTTAACATAAAATTCATCATTAATTTAAGTTATATATAAAAGAAATTATTATTTGAGAATTAAACTTCATAAATTAAAAAGCTTTGAATCAAATGGAGATTGTTTTTAATAAAATATCGCCTATTTATATGAAAAGCTTAAATATATTACTTATTCACAACTTTTTTACTTTCTTACCTAAATTTTTTGAAGTCGTTTTGTTTCATGTTTTTATAAAAAAATTTCTCTGATGTAATTTTTTTTTGGTTTTGAATTTAGGCTCTCATCTTCAACTACTATTTTATATGAACAGCTGTAATTAGGAGCATGCCTAGTTAGATTATAAAATTTGCATTCTCAAAATTTAAAGCCAAATGATGATCAATTAAGATTTCAACTCTTCATATCAACTTTGGTAATTAATGATTATAAGCTATGACAAAGTTTTGCTTATTTCTCTCTTTATAATAATAAGTGATAATCTCCTCCAAGGTCGTATAGTTAAGATAATTGTAAGACCCATAGTTATCACCAAAGCATAACTCATTAAAAGTCACTAAATGACAGTTTTGAAGTTTAGTAAGAAGTAGGTGCTAACACCACTTATTATGTGTCTTCCCTCCAATATTAGCTGCAAGATTTTACATATAATCATTTTCTATAACAACTGTTAAAAATGATATTCTTAATTGTTTTCCAAGACCAATTATTAAAGACAATGTTATTACTTGTTAGGGATAAAGTTTTACAAATCACAAAAATAAATCAATTTCAAAATTCCCCTGGATTTAAGCACCAATTTGGCTGTTATTATTATTATTATTATTATTATTATTATTATTATTCTTTAAAAGATAAGTATTCATGTAATTTCAGACTTCAAGTTTTTGCTAATATGTGAAATGAAATCTTCATTACATCACTTGTATAATTTTTCCAATGAGGAAGAATCTTGTTTGTGTCTATTATATTGGTTCCATTCATGCTGATGCATACATATCACCTTTAGTCAGTCT
Source organism: Piper betle (assembly GCA_033002965.1). Classification (NCBI taxonomy): domain Eukaryota; kingdom Viridiplantae; phylum Streptophyta; class Magnoliopsida; order Piperales; family Piperaceae; genus Piper; species Piper betle. The sequence goes on along the minus strand of JAURVB010009667.1, from coordinate 576 downwards.
CTTTGTAAAGCTAGTGTTGAGAAAAATCCCCTAAGTCGGAGATCAACAACAGCGAACACAAGATTTTAGAAAAATAATGCTTGAGAAATAAAATAAAACAAACTAAAAGAGCAGATATTTAATGTGTAAAACCCTCATTCTATCGAGAGTCAAAAACCATGGGACAACAACGAACAATTTATTACTTCAACCAAAGATAACAATCATTTAACATATAGAGATGTATAAGAAGATTACTCACTCAACCTATACTATTGAGATTACAAGATTTTTCTCTCTCAACATTCTGTATAAGATTAAACGATTTTTCTCTCTCAATATTCCGTATAAGATTAAACTTGTGAATAATATTTTTCTCTCTTTTTATCTCTATACCTCTTATCTATCTCTCTCTTTTTTCTCTCCTCTTGTCTTTCTTGTCATGTTTTCTCTACTTGTCTTGTTTTCAAAATAAGGCAAATGAAGCTCAATTTATAGAGAAGCTTTGAGACTCTTCATTTTCCATGGAACAACAATCAGCCACCTTTGTTGGTATACCGAGATCTTTAGTATTTCGAGTGTGACAATGGGTTACAT
>JAURVB010009665.1:0-17173 GCA_033002965.1 Piper betle | reverse complement strand
TACTTTAAAATGAAACAATGTAACAAAGTCACCCAATGACAACAGCACAGAAATAGCATAAATTTATCACACACTGCAGTTACCACCCTACAGATACAAAGAAGAGATACACACATAAAGAAATGAATACCTATGTCTGATATTATCATCTTCAACATGCTTCAATTAGTATTTACAAAGGCAGCCACCCAAACTCAATATTCTCATCTCCCCCACAGCCAACATGATTTTTTGTTTTGAAGGTAATGGGCTTCAAACATATCCATTATATCCTACTGGCAACAATTCAGGAACCTATCATCCTTGTCCTTCATTTTTACCTAATAAGCTCATTACCAAGCAACGGATCAACTCAAAGCATGGTTTCATGCCATCGTTGACACAGACCAGCCTAGCCATTTCATTATGGTCTCAATTACTGTATAAAGTCCAATCCACACTAACCAATCCTCACTCAACAGCCACGTCAACCTATAATTCAATGCCTGTACACCCAAAGAACAAGCTTCATTGCAAGAAAATACACCACCATAAGGATTACAAGCAAAAAACTAATGCTTTCATCAACTTCTCAACTCTCAGGATCCACAAAACCATAGACACCAGATCAAAATTTAGGCAGGATGCAAGGGATTCAGCATCGATGGTTGGATAAACAGAATATCCAGAACCTGAATTAGTAACAGACGGGCATTGTCTTAAGTACTAAGCAGCCAATAGTAAAATACGAATGTAGAAAGCATGGGGCAGAAGTAAGAGACACACCCGAAAGCAGATCATTAAAAAACAAAATAAATATGAAAGTGAAGATACGATTATTAAACAACTATCTTTCAAAACAAACTACCATGATAACTGATGTACCAATAGCAGTTGAGTATGTATTACTTTATACCCAAGAGCACTAATACATGAGGTAAACTAGCTCTACTACCAAAGCATAAGAAAAACACAAAGAGCTTAGATAAGTAGAGCCTAAAGCGACAAACTGAATATAAACTGCTACAGAATTACCAATCAAATTAACACAATAGTACCAAATACCTACTACTGCCATTGACACATCCAGAATATACTTTAATATATTTCGCATCAGTAAATATAGTTACCTTCAGTTGATGTACTTTGATGACAACTATTATAGAAACAGTGAAAGGAGAGTTCACAAATGAATAGCAGGAGAAAGCGATGATTCAACCAAGTAGGGGAAATAAAAGAATAGCAATCTGTTAATGATATTAACTCAACTCAAAACCTGTTTGAAAATGATAGGCATCCAGGATTTATAGTCTAATGTGTAAAAGCCTGCACATAATCAACTCTAAAGTCTTGATTAATGTAATTCAGAAAATTTACAATGATCCTCAAAATACTACCTAAGCTGAGATCCTCCAACGTCACATAGTCAAGGTTGAAAACCGGCAAGAACACACTGACAACCATCAATCAACGTCCTCAACAAATGCAAAACCAGGAATTGCTTAAACGAGATATAGTTTTAGTAAAGTAAAATTACTATTCAGTAACATCCTCCAGCACCATGTTGACATAGACATCAAAGCCACGGAGGAAACCCACAAGCTCCTTGTCACCTTTCATTATAGATCCAGATTTTAGACCTATGCATCGATCAATTAGTTCTGCCAAAAGTCCAAATGCGCAAATCAATACAGCCAAAGTGCAGCATTATAGTTAACAACAAAAATATAATTGTTAAACAAAACCTGAAGGAAGAAGTTGGGAAGGGTTAGTGCGGACATGTTTATAGTCCTTGCTGCTGACAAGTGGAGCTCCACTAGAATTCTTTAAAGATCACAGCAAGAATGTTTCTGAAATAGGACCTTACTTTTCAAACTCAGAAACATTTCCAAGCATATCTAATCATTAAATTGACTTTGTCAAACATAACAAATGAACCCCCAATGTATGATTTTCTAGAATCAATAAATTGGCCAAAAGACATGCTAGTTGCATGATTAAACACTTGACATATATACCATCGATTTGAAGCCAAAACAGCATTTTCCACAAAGTCTTAAACATCCAACCAACACGAAGCAAGCATAGCCACCCCAAATGCCCATAGCCCTTGACAACACACAACAACTCAGAAGATGCAATCTTTGGGCAGAACAAACACAAGTCATTTCCACAAACAGTTCTGCAGGCATATGTTCACAAGTGCCTACAAATCGAGCGAGAATCTAAAAATGTCGAAATAGGCAAAACGAACAACACAGAATCTTCCATACCGAAGATGTAAATGAGTTGGTCGATGAGCTTCGATCGATCGGCGGCGGCGGCGACGGCGAGGGAGAGCTCAGAAGAGGAGACGTCCGACGACGACGAAGCGGACTTGATCGATTGCAAATTGAAAGCGGATACGGTCGTGATCATAAACGTCCGCCCGAGCCTCCCAAACATCTCGTGAAAGTGATCCTTTAAAATAAATAATAATAATTAACCTTCAAAAATTCAATAATTTTTTCATATCTATATCTATATATATATATATTGAAAATGATAAGAGCCAAAACTTTTTTAATTTGTGAACTTTGTGAGCCTATATTGTGACGGTTAGTTTTTAAGTAATGGATCATATATTATCAATATTTAAAGAATTACTTGTAATCCATCGTACACGATTACCCAATATAAACTGTTAAATAAAAATTAATGGTCATGATAAAATTGATAATCTTATTGATTTTAGTTGGTCATTGCTACGACATATAATAGAAAATTAATTACTACTTTCAATAAATTCTTCAAAATAATTAAGATTATCAATTTTACCACAATATAAAATATATATAATTAGTCATTTTAGTGTGGCATATTTGCTTCGAGTTTGGAATGATTTGAGACATGGTGGAAGTCGTGCATGAATCAATTATAACCTTGAAGATATTGAACATAAATTTCTTTATACATTTACTCGTATGTCTCATGGTTAAATTTAAAGGCTTGAAAGAGAGCCATGAACTGCATGCATGAATAGAGCATTTTAAACTTTCGAGTTTCAAAGAGTGACGCTGTCGGTAGGGAAAACTACCAAATCAAAGAGATGTTAAGGTTTCAAAGAGTGAGAAGAGGATCATTGAGGCCAGGTCAATAAAAGATAAATTGCTTGGAAGAAAAAAGACAAGTTGACGTTGGTAGCTGGACACTATGAGTGAGTACTGCTTTTCCAAGTCAACTCCTGTAATTGACTGTAGTTGCCTCATTTGACTGTATACAAAAACCCAAATGGAGAAAATTCACTCCATAATCTCAGATTGAGGTTTAGAAATTCTCCCTCTTGTGAGATTTCAACTCCTTTTCCTTTTGAAAGCAATATTTTTGTTTTTAGCTAGTTTCTTTAGAGTTTGTTTGGATTGCGAGAAAGAGAAAGAAAACGCTAAGAAAAGTGTATTTTTTCGTATTTTGTTTGTTTAGTTTAAAAGAAAATATAAAAAAATAAATATGTTTTTTATTATGGTGGACAAATTTTTGCAAATTATTTTTTTATAAAAAATGAAAAAAATAATGGAAAGTGAGAATGATGTTTTATTAATTTTATTTTCTTTCAAATCAAATGTATGAGAGAAAATAATAAGAACTATATTTTATTTTTTATTTTTTAAAAATATTTATTTATTTTTTCTCTCTAATAACCTATTAAACCAAACAAAACCATGGTGAACTACCGGTCAACTCAACTTGCTGAGTTCTAACACATCATCCTTCCCCTTGGTGTATCACAAAAATATATGATACTTGGAAATCCTAGCTTTTACTAAAAACACTAGACAGGCAAGCAATCAAGAGGTGGAAACTGAGTGAAATATTAGTGAAGGGGCATGTCTCTCAGAACCACTTCCAAGCAACAATGAGTATATCTTGGCTCTTTATAATTCTTGCTGTTTTTTACAAGGCGATCTTACGGATTTACCCACACCAAACCAAAGCCTTGAGGTTAGAAGACATCACTAAGCTATAAGATCAGTGTTTTTAATTTTTAGTGCCACACTTTGCCACCCTTGTAGGGCAGAGAAAGAGACATGAACAAAGTCGGGAGAGCGACTTGACCGCTACTAGATCTGACTCATAGAGTTTCATGACTCAGGGACGGTGTTCCTGATCTCGAGGTGGACAAAGTCACACACCCATCACCTTCACTCTGACTCGGTTCTATCTTCTATGCTCCTCAACCTTCCTCTGCCCTCCTTTATCTTGTGGCTGTTCATAAACCTTATGTTTTTTTACAAGTACATACCAAGTTTATCAGATTATTAAGTGGTGTTTTTATAACACTGGGGAATCAATGCAGGACCCAGAAATGAATAATCAATAGGTGATAACTGCAGCACAAGGTGGTGTCAATGAATTTAGACTACTTCTACATATATGGGTGTTAGATGATAAGAAAGGGTTTTTAGTGGATGCTCATCTCTTTTTGGCCTGTTGGGTGTGTCAACCACTACACTTATTAAATAATAATTTTCGAATGACCATCCTTCTAATTCGGTCTATATAATATCTTTCCCGGAGTTACAAAAATGCATCTTAAGTGCATAATTAGTAGGTGCCAGAGAATTAACCTCCGAACACCAAGGACGCATAATTGATTTACCCATTTGAGACCACTTCAATGGCAACTAGTTGGTTTAAATGGTCCACAGAATTTAACCCTGCCGGATTTTTTATGGGAACATCTGGGTCAATTTTGCTTTGGAAAACTCTGGGTCAATTTTTTCTTATTTCCGAATTCTAAATATGAAAAAAATGAGCATCTTCTCAACATGAGTAAGGTTCAACTTAGTGATGGTGATCAAGAGAATCCCCAACACCCTTTATTTTCATTGTGATGTGATGAGAGAAGTGCTGTTTGCATTCTGGGGAGTTCAACCTTAATATTCTTTCCATCTGCCCGAATATTATTTAGCTTTACTTATAATTCACAAGTCGTAAAACAAAGGTTGGAGATAATTATGGAATAGCTTATTGCAGCTGATGAAATTTGGAGGTTTAGGAATGAGATCTGGAGATGTGTTTGCATAAATATGTTAACCACCTTTGCAGGACAATTAGTTCTAAAATGGAATGCTCTATTAGATCTTTATATATAATCTCCTACTCCACTTGCAACGGCAAGCAAAAACAGGCCACATATTCTAATATTATTACTATCAATCAATCCTGGAGATTTACCAAACACCATTACGTTCATTGAGGATACTCTACTGACTTAGGTTACTGGGGGAGCTTTGTTTTTTACAATGCAAATTATGATGTTATTTTCTCTAATAAACCGGACTAGTGAGTCTGGCTCAGGCTTTAGTTGTTCGCACCGGCCAGGTGAGGAGCCGAACTCTCGGTCTAACTCACCAAGTTCCAAGCCGTCTAGGCCGCCCTTCCGGTGGCTCGCCGGTTCACCACCCCTAGAACTCAGATTAAACTACTAAACTCAATAATATGGCATAAACAAGCCTAAACATAAGTAAACCTCATTGTGGTTTTAAAGTTTAAATTCTAATAAATGCGCTTTACATTACCTTACAATAAAATAATATGCCGGGGCTCATTGAGTCAGGACCACTCACTCACAAGGTCCAACCCTTTACATGACCCTTTTATAAGTAGGATAACCGAGCCCTCTTGTCAGGTTCATAGAGCCTTCTTCTGTGCTTGGTGTTTGACAAAAAACACAAAAACAATTGATAAATTATGTTAAATAAATATTCAAAGGATGGCCTTATGTATTGTATGTGATTATGGTATCATTTCAATAGTCCCCACATAGTCCGACCATCTTCTTAGGCCACAATAACTTGTTTTCATTTTGTTATCATGTTGACGATCCACACGGTGTTGACAGATTGGATTAAGATTATGGGCGGTATATAAATTATAATATAGGTAGAGATGTATCACTTACTTATAACCAGCCGACAAAATTTCTTGACTCTTACCAGGTAATTACCAAAAATGGTTAGCCGCAGCTAGATTGGGCTATGTGGCAAAAAATCGGCCATGTTTTTAGGCCATGGCCAGTGAAATCAACCTGTGCAATAAAGAAAAAAAACTAAAATTATCGTAGTCATCGCTATGCCGCAGACACCCCTCCTCCCTGCTCCCCTTCGAGCTCGGGAACTCTTTGCCCTAATTATAATCCTAATTTCCGTAAACTCTTTCCATAAACGAGTCATTACCATCCATACAAGACATTGACGTGGAAATAATTCTCAACCTGTAAGATATAATACACGTGAGTGTATAAGCTCCACAATTTCTTTTATAAAAATATAAGGCAGTACAAAAAATTAAGACCCACATGTTTCACACATAAAAAAACAACAAATTATAAACATTAAAAAAATATTTTATTCAGCCCAGGAGGAAAAATAAGTTTTATTCAAACCTTGTTTTGAGGGTTTCATCTTTTTTCACCAACCCAAATGACATAAGCTCGCCTCCAAATAATGACTTTGCTAAATATATCAAATGGTCAACGTTCAAAAACAAACATTAGATTGACAAATCAATAAACCGTCCTCCTCCTGCATTAATTAATTTGGTAATGGTGATTAATAAATTAATTATACTTACCTAGCCCGCTTGCTTTGAATTCTTAGTGACCAGGTGGCAAATGGGTTATCGCGTGGGCCGGTTCCCAAAGAGGAGAACATTCTGGGAACCCAGCGGCCACCGGTCCCGCGGATCAAACTTAACCATGGTTAAGCCCTACCCAACCATACTCCAATTTTGTTTGACACGGATAATTAACCGGGTTACCCATTTGGGTTACCTAACTTACCCAAAATTTTTTTAGAACCTTCAAAAATTAAAAAAATTTACAGAAAACGCTATTTACTAATGTATTTTTTATAAGGCTTGTTGTGAAAGAAGTGGCAAAATAAAATTATGTTTTTTGTTGCTTATTTGCATTTATATTTATATATAATATTTACCTGAGATAATTATGAATAAAATTTTTTTGTATACCAATAAATGTTAATACGATAAATATAAAAATTCTATTTCAGAGTTGAGAATCGTTCTTACAAGTCAAAAGATTTAATAATTTTTATGAAATCAAAAGCACAAATGGTTAGCATTTAATTTTATAACAATTTATCACTTAAATAATAAGTATATATATTAATTATATTATTTTTATGTAAATTAATTAAACACACATCTCTTATACTCACATCATCCCATCTCACCCTTGTATACAATACATGAACACCGAATTAAGTATCCAACTTAATAATCTCATGTTTTTCAAGTATTAAACAACAATACACACTAAATAATATTATTTTTTATAAATAATTGCATTTCTATTTCGCATTCTTTTTCCACACAACTTAAAACATCAACTTACATTAACCCACATTATCTAATAATTATGATGTTTTAAATAACATCCACTAACGTACCTTTTATTTATTTTCTTTTGAAACAAGTCTCTTTGTTTTGGATAATGAGAAATGTTAAAAAGCAGATGTGAAAAAAGAAAATGCTTTTATTATTATTTTTTCACTTGTTTAATTTAAAAAAATGATAATATGTAATTATTCTCATTTTTCTCTCAATTTTTTACATTTTTTATTAAAAAATGATTGCAAAGAAATTTTCCATACTAACGAAAAATAGATGTTTTTTTGTAAACCAAACAAACAAATATATATATATATATATATATATATATATATATATTCTCATTATGTTTCTCTTTCTCATAATCCAAAGAGATTTAGTCTCTATAAATAATGAAAAAATAATTGAATTTTTTAATCATTTTCTCTAATGGATTTGTACTTGATGAAAAAGAAAAAAAATTCTATAACATTATTTTAATTTTTTAATATATTCTTATGAGAAAATAATTTTTACTACAATGAACAATTATTAATTGTACAAATGAGCAAAATTATAAAAAATATATATTTTTCTAATACTTTCTTTCCCCTCGTTAGTCACGTAGACACATTACCCACTTACAACACTGTTGAAGAGAAAAGAAATACAAATAAACCAACCCAGCCCCCACCGGTCCGCCACCGGCACCTCGAGTCGGTCCCACCTCAACCCAACCACGGTTAACCTCCCAACCCAAGCCCCCCACGTTTATAATAAACCCACCACCCTCCACGCCTACACCATCAACAACCACCACTCCTGCCCTACCCCACCCCAACCACAACCGAGACGACGAAGCAGCGCCACCAACAAGACCCGACCTCGACCTCGGCCTTGCTCCGGTCGCCGGAAAAAATGGAGTGCTACGAAGGCTGGGCGGAGGAGGAGGCCGACTACTACGGCTGGTGCCGCCGCCACCCCTCCCAGCCACGCCACGCCGTCTGCGCAGCCTGCCTCCGCGAGCGCCTCTCCCTCCTCTGCCCCCACTGCGCCCGCCCCCGCCCCTGCCGGATCTGCGAATCCTCCTCTTCCGCCTCATCCTCCGCCGCCATGACCTTCGACGCCACCTCCTCCCACCACCTCCTCCGACCTCTCCCTCGACGCCACCGGCGATGCCGCCGCGATCGGGTCGGTCGCGCCGATGTCGCATTTCCTGGGTGAGCCCTCGTTCGGCCGGTCCCGCTCCGCTGCGTGCGGCGGGGTCCGCCGGTTCCGCCGGTTCCGCCGGCGGCGGACCGGCCGCGGCTGCAGCCTCCGGCGGAGGAGGGGAAGCCGCCGAGATCTTCGGTGTCGTCATCGTCGTTCTTGCTGTTCTGGAAGTCGTCGGTGAAGAAGGGCGAGGCGAAGGGGAAGGTGGCGGAGGGGCTGTACCGGTCGCGGACCGTCGCCGGTGGCGGCCGCGGGGGCTGCCAGCGGGAGGCGGCGGCCGCGGAGATGAAAGGTCGGGGGTGGAACTTCCGGAGTCCGATGAAGGCGTTCCGGCTCTCCAAGGCCGAGAAGATGTTGCCGCAGCGGCCTCCTCTGTGCAAGGGTTAGACGATCGCCAATCGCCGATCGCCGGCGACGACGGCGGATCGTCGGCTTTCCACCAGTCCAACAACTGTTTAGACTGGTAAGGAAGAGATAGTTGTAGAGTTGTACCAAATTCGAGGAGATGATGTTGAAGAGGATGGGATGGGCTTTTTTTATTTTTTTGTTTTTTGGGTGTATGCTTGATTGAATCATGAATGGGCATGCTGCTGATCCATCCTCCTCTTTTTGATTTGTATTTGTTTGATAGTGACGATGCCACATAACTAATATTGATTACCCAAATAAACGTGTGTATATTTTGATGTTCTTCCATGATTTCATCATCAGCATGCCCAAATGCTGCTTCCATTGTTTTAATTGAATCTCCTAATCCAATTTTTAGATCTTGAGTGTGCGTTGATTCGTGGCGTCATTCAACTGTGACGAAGCTGGTGGTCAAATGGTTGGTGGATTTTGGATAATGACTGCTGATCAAGATTGGCTGCTGACGACTGGACCACTCATAATTTGAAGTACTTTTACTTCATGCTTTTTTATTTATAGATTTGGTCTTTGAGCTCTTTTGATTAAGAGGGAATTGATCGGTCCGTCACATCTATGATACCAAAGGTTGAAGCTGAAGTTATTACTGTGTTTTTTACGTTTAAAACCAAAATTGAATTTGATAGACGAAGCTTGGTTTAGAGTTTTGAGACCCACAACATGGCTGTGTGAGTAAAAGCGTTAGCTTAAAGTGGGGAACTTTCTTCTTCTATTATGGGCGGGTTTGATTGATGGATGGATAAAAAGCTTTGGTGGGGATGGAAGATCAATCGGATGCAGTAGAGCTGCTTTATGCTTTAGCGCAGATCCTCATGTTGATTGGTGGTTTGGATGGTAGCTATCTAGAAAGGTTGTCGCTTGCATCTTTGCCAAATATCTTTTCATTCCCCCACTCTTTTCTTGAGAAGGGGTAGTATACTATGGTCTGTACACTATACCATTGCAATAGAGAAGAGCGTAACACTGTTACCAAATGGCAATGATATGAGTAGGGGATGATTGCAGTCGTCGAAATCAATCGACAATCCTTTCTCTTTTTTGATTGGTGACATTCCCTTTCCCAGAACTCCGACCCACCAAACACAACTGGACTGATTGCTAAATCCTTATCTTCTTTTTCAGGAGTGGCTTTCCTTGCACCTTTCTTAGTCTCACTGATTAGTAAAATCCACCCTGAGCCGGGCCCTTGCCTCTGGTACTCCTTGAAAAGCTTCGAACTGTTGAAAGCAGCTCGGTTCATCAACGGGAAGGTGATGGGTCATTTTTACTCTATTGTATTTTTTTTTATCGTGATGGGTCTTGGCAAGACTGCAACGGGCAGCAATAGAAGAGTAGGGAAGAGGAGGGTGGAGTTGCCATGGCTTTAGCTTTTGTAAGTGTCTACTTTTCACGTGCTGCATGTTCCCTGTGGCCCGTACTCGTGCTGGTGTCGCCTTGTGCTTGGTTTGGTTCGCAGCCAGCTTATGGAATAAAGTATTTTACGGTGTTACAGCTATCCGCGTCCTTTCTTTCCTTTTGCCCCTACTAAATTGCTTGTTGCTTCTCCCCTTGTCTTGCAGTTGATGGGTTACAGAGGTCATTTATTTGTAGTTTTTACCTGTTACGGCGGCAAACAAGAAGCTAGTTTTGGTCTCTGTTGTCGAGGTTGTAACTTTGCTTGAAGTACAATGTCCCCAATGCGAGTGTTGAGACTTGTGGAATGAGGAATGAGGTTTTGTGTCCTTTATTGGTAGGGTTGCAGCAGAGAGCCAATACGTTTGGGCGTGAATTTATCGATTAATCTAAACTGTTAAAAACGATAAACTACTCAACATATGGTCCATTGAGTCGCTCATTGTGCCATTAAGAAAAAAACTGTTCACTCCTATTGTTCAAATTTCAATCCAATGCCTCTCCTGATCTGGTTGGGTTCAATACCCCATTGGTGTGCCCTGTTTGCTGGTAAAGGTAAACAATAATGAAGTTGGCATTGGAAGGGACGATATGAAGCAGTTGCGTAGAGACTTCAGCTTCAAGCTTGTATGCATTTTATCTCTTCTTTATCACAGAAGGCTCAATGTGTAGGTAGGAATGAAGTTGAAAGTTTGGTCAGTGGGAGGGGGGCGGGGGGGGGGGAATGGGGCACTTCACATGAGGTGCAGCTTTATAAATGGCCCAATTTCTTGTTTTTGTATATACTATGTAGAGATCACTGTCCTTCCTTCTGTGTTGCACTGCCCAAAGAATTGACTGCTTTCTCTGTAGCTTTATGATCCTATCCACTCTTTCTTGATGGTTGGAACTAAAATGTCTTAAAACTCTAAACATCACGCTCAAGTACAAAACTGCACGCATTATTTTGCAAGCAAACAGATACATGTGAAGTCTTCACATGAGCTCATCACCGACTCACCTTTTTCATCGGAAAAACAGTATTCTCCATGACTAATTGCTACGGTTCATATAAGGGAGCTTTCACGGGGGCAGTAACTTGGATCTAACAAGAGATGGAAACCCACAAAAGGTTGCTTTATATATTGTCATGTAGGACCTCTTTATCTAGTCTTTTTTGATGCAATAGTGGAGAGAATCGCATGAACTGTTGGGTTCCCCTTATTTTAATGGTGATCCCTTCACACCCCCTTGTCCAGTACCGAGTCCCACCCATGTGGGAACAGCCATGGTAGGCATTGCAAATTGCTTGCTTGATTGAAAATTTTCAATTTGAATAGTGTTCCTTTCAAAAAATAAGTTACATATTGTTCACTTTGTTTCTTATTTGTTGTAACAAGCACACAAACAGGGGCTTGGAGGCACATTACTGTAATGAAAATTGACGAGCAATCAAGGACTAGGAATAAAATCACATCTCTTGTCTAACACCAATGATAATTTGCTTTAGTCCATAAAAATTTTGATGGCTTGGAGCCACACCAATGGGCATGAATGTTAGGCCTTCGTTGTCGAATAAACACTTGGGTCTGTAGAAGCATGGTCGGTGATGACGCTTATAAAAGGAGAAATAGAAGATCACAACACTGATCCAAGATGTGCTTCCACTTACATGGCTGGGTGGAGATTGATCCATGTCTTAATCCAACCTGCAGTGTTTGGACTCCATCAACAACAGTCTCTCATTTGTGGCCGATTGTATAGATTATTAATCTGCTTGGTCTAGGGGTACCATTCATTCTTGATACATATTGCAGTAATGCTGGGTGTCTAATTAGGTATAACCAGACCATGAAAGAGACTCAATTTGAGCCATGATTATTTTTCTCCAGTGATTAAGATGCTGCTATCCAGCTTCAGTTTTATTTCAGTGTTTCCATAGTGCCCACCAATTAGGTCGGTAAATGTCTCGATTAATAGTGTTCATCATAGCCATTTACCATTTTAAAGTGTTTTATAATAACTGAGCTATTAACCGAATTTAAAAGGTTATGTCATAACTGAGTTTTTGCCATTTTATCTTGGTTAAATGGTTTAACCAATGGTTAAATTTTACAAGTCATGTCACCAAGTTTAGATTTGGCAATTTTTTCAATTTCAATAAGCATACATGAAAATTACAAAATTTTTGATTTGGGGTCGATTTTCTAGATTTCAATTCATGTAGCTTTAATAAGAATAAAATTAAGGAAAATTCTCCGCATACATTCAAACTTTTTAGGTTAAGAGAGTTCACATTATGCCTATATGATCATTAAATAGTGAGGTTTTGGAAGGCTATATAACACTATTTAAAAATTAATCATGGTCACCATTAAGGGTGGGCATGGATGTCCAAATTACCGTGTCCGGCCGACGTCCGAAGCAAGTCGACTGAATTTGACCTACCGAATTCGACTGAATTAAAACAAACCAAACATAGACATTTTTTTGTCTAACCGAACGACCGACCGAGTCTCTGATATTTTATATCAATAACATAATGCCTTTAACATTTTTAAGGCTAATATTATATTTAATGAAAATTTCAAAACATAATATATAATAAAATTAATTAAGTTTATACATAAATTTGATATTTAATATCTAAAATAACAAAAAGTGACATACATAGAAAAAAAGGATAAAAGTCACTCTTATATTTATGAATTTAGAACAATATATTCATATTAATAATCATATCAAACCACTTACTATTTAGCTAGAATGCTCTCAATTAGTACCTTAGTTTACTAAATTTTTAAAATTTAGTTTCTATACATTTATAAGTCAAATAAAAGATAATTAATAATCCCATACATTTATACATTTATAATCCCATACAATGGATGCTATTTTTCTCTTTTTTAATAATACACTATTTATAGATTCTTTTTCTTTAGTAATCAAATTTTTGTTATCTTTTCCACCTCCACTTTGTTCATTTACATTTAGTAATAAACTTGCATGATCCATTTGTGAAAGAAAAAATATATTAAATTATAAATATAAAATGTCATAACTAGTGTAAATCAATTCCATTTATAAAAGTGGTATCAACAAATATTATTAATTGACAGCTCCTATTCCTTCTAAGATGCAAACTTCCTTTACCGAGCAATTGCACAAAATTCTATAGCTCAAACACTGCACAATTTTGTTAGTATAAGTTTTTTTTGCATTATCATCGAATTATAAATAATCATTAACTTAATAATTATTAACCTTATAAAATACTAAGTATTAATCCTGAATATTAAATAAACTAAACCTAGGAGAAGAGATGAAATAGACGGTGGCGGAGGGCAGCGATTCGACAGAAGGCAAGTAGCGACGAAGTGGTATGCAACACATCCAGGGCAACGAAGGCAGGCAGTAGTAGCAGGGATACACGACGTGCAAAGGGTGGCAGTGGTGGGGGTGGCGGATGGGTTATGTGGTGAGCAGAGGGCGGCAGAGGGGTAGGTGGCGCCCAAGCCAGCGAAAGCAGGAGGCCGCAGATGGTTTGCGCAGCGCGTAAAGGGTGGCGGAGATGCGCTGCACAATCACAAAGGGTGGTGGAGGCAAGGGCGGCAGATGGGTTATGCGGCGAGTAGAGGGCGATGGAGGGGTACGCAGGCGGCAGAGGGGTTTGCAAGAGGCGGCAGAGGCAGTCCACAGGCGTGGCGTGCAGGGCGGCGAAGGCGGTTCTAAGGGAGCGCGCATGGCAGCGGAAGGCGGGGGAGGGCGGTGGCGTCTTGTGAACAGTACTCATTAGCTAAGGTTAGGAATTAGGATGCGATTTCGGACTGTCCAGGGACCTTGTTCGGGCCCGACGGACAAGTCAGACATTGACTCAATCAAACAAATTTTGTTCGATAAAATTTTGGACAAACGCGGATAATAACTTGTTTGATGTCCGTCCAACCGATGCCCACCCCTAGTCACCATGTTGATTGAGAGATTCTTGTTTGTGAATGCAAGAGCCAATCCATAGGGGATGCCAAGCTGCCACACATGGAAAGTACATGGGATTAGGTTAACCACGGGCAAAATCTCTTCCGTCCACATTATAGCCACCAATAGGGATTTTGTGACAAAGTTTCCAAAATCTATTGCGAAAATTTACATGATGATTTAAGTGTAATAATTTGATCACAAAAAAAAAGTCTTTTATCACCGCAAATCTGTCATGGCTTCGCGTACATGACAAATTTATCAGTGTTGTAACGGTAAGTAGTGTCAAAATTTCTAACACAATAGGCCGTGACAAATTAGCAATTATCCTCGACCTAGTCATGAAAATATATCGGGGCACTTTCCCTTCCTGAGAATCACAAATCTATTTGGGTTCGATTCTTGCCACAGTGTTTTCCTCCCCCTCTTCTCTCTTTGGTGATATTGACAAGTACCTACTAACAACATTAACGCTACTAACTTGTGTGTAAGAGACTAAGAAGCTATAAAAAGTAACGTTCTAAGTAAAAAAAGATTACCCTATTCTTCTACACTCTATATGGCAATATCATAGTAATAGAAAACAAACAACATTGAGTGATCAACTTCTTTTCATATTTCATAGCATATGTTGCACCACTTCGTTTTAGTGTGCATCTTAGCTAAACGAATGTTTTTGAACAAGTAGTTAAGCAGGAACAATCAATAACAATTGCTCTTCTAGGTGTGAATTCAATGCAGATGGATTCTTTCACCCACAGAACCATTTCAAGATCTTCCATCTTCCCAATTTACATACCAAACTGATTCGGTTTCTTGTCTTAGTTTGAGAAGATTGCAGATGTCCCCATCCCAGCCAAGCAAATTTACTAACTGCAACAATATATGCAATTCTGGATGTTACTTCCATCAGACATTCTCTTTCAAATTTCAATTTCTTGCTCATCTGATGATGTCGACCACACTCTTCCAATATTCTTTGTAACCATTTCTCTCTATAAAAGTCATTGTTTTTTGCCCAAGCTCAACATATCCCATTGCCTTAGTACTCATCTTTCCTCATTTTCAAGATATTGGCGACATGGGTACTATTGATCACAAATTTCTGAGCATTCTGCTGATTGTGCTAGCAGGTACATTGGCCATTTCAGCTGCTAGGACCCTCTCCAGGGAGGAAGCAGCTAAGTCTGGTGATAATGGTGCAATGACCAATGTCCTCACCAGTGACAAAGATGAAGGTAAAGGGTATGGAGATGGGTATGGCTATGGAGGGGATGATGGTCACGGCAAGAAGGAAGATGGTCATGGCTATGGCTACGGAGGAGATGATGGTCATGGTAAGAAGGAAGATGGTCATGGCTATGGCTTTAGCTATGGAGGAGATGATGGTCATGGCAAGAAAGAAGATGGTCATGGCTATGGATATGGAGGAGATGGTCATGGCAAGAAGGAAGATGGTCATGGCTATGGCTATGGAGGAGATGATGGTCAATATGGATATGGCTATGGAGGAGATGATGGTCAGGGCAAGAAAGAAGATGACCATGGCTATGGCGGTTATGGCAAGGGTGGACATGGAGGCTATGGACAGGGGTACGGCGGAGGCTATGGCGGCTATGGCAAGGGAGGGGGCTATGGGAAGGGGTATGGACCTGGCTATGGTTACGGCAGTGATGGCGGCTACGGGAAGGGGTCTGGAGGCTATGGCAAGGGACGCGGCTGTGGTGGGAAATACGGCGGTTATGGTCGTGGTGGCTACGGTGGCTATGGCGGCGAATATGGCCACGACGGCAAGGGTGACGGTGGCTACAAGCCATGAAAGTATGAGAGAAGTGGAGTGAGCGTGCCCGTAGGTAATAAGTTTGGTTGAAGTTGTCTTCCATGCATGCATCACTTTGTTGTTATGGAATCGCTGGATATACTGCTTAATTATTGATCACGAACCATCGAATATGCATTGTGATCAATGTGAATTTGATACATGTAATGGAGTTTTTGAGCTCCCAATATATATATGTTTTCTATAGTGGTGATTAGAAGTTCCAATTTCATATATGGTTTGTGATATTTATTGAGGTTATTATATTTATTATTCAAGTAAAATTTGGTGCAACAAATCTAATAAATAGACACATCTAAAATATTCTTTTTATACAAAAATACCAATCTTCGAGTCAAGTCAAATTGAGAAGATACAATCTGATGCTTGATTTAATTTGACTTTGAATTAAGCTTTAGGATCAAGTTTTCTTGAATCAAATACCAAATTAAATTGAACGAAACCAAATTTTAAACGGCCGTAGTATTAGACTTGATTTAGAGATAAATATTACTTTGTCTCAATTCAATAAATAAACATAATGATGTTCGATTGTAGTGCAAAACTTTATATGACATTTCAAAAAAATTTGTGACAAAGCACTTGTTTGTTATAATTATACAAATTGACAGAGTTTACAAAATATAGTTACAAGGTTATTAGTATTGGGATAGTTTTTTCAAGCATTTGACAAAATAAAACAAGAGCATTGTACCTTTTTTTATTTTATAACATTTTATAAAGGCTTTTGAGGAGAACCTCTAATACGTTATATTTTATCAAAATATTAATATTAAACATTATTTTTAATGAGTTTTTTTATCAAAAAAAGGGAGAAAGTTTTAAAATTACCAGATCTGTTATAATTATTAAAAAAGGGAAAATCTTATTATAATAGTAAAATTGTTCTCTCATTTAAAAATTTTTAAAAAATCGAGTAGTCACGACTAGGCCCATCTAGCTAGGGGAGGCTGGATTTGGCTACCAGCAGCCTTCTTTAAGTAAAGAGGTGATTGTTGAGGG
>JAURVB010009664.1:52500-88496 GCA_033002965.1 Piper betle | reverse complement strand
CTGTAAAACCCGTGATTCGAGTCAGGGTTTTACGTTACCGAACCAGCCGGTTCGACCGTTGGTTTGAGTCGAGTCAGTTTCATGAACCGCGTGCTGAGTCGAGACCAGCCGTGAGTTATGAGCGATGAGAGTCAAGTGTACCTGAATATATGATGATAACGTCGAAAAGATGGTGAGATATGAGTTATCTGAATATATGAAAGTATGCAGTATTTTGTTTTCTTTTTATATGTTTGATCGTAGAAATAGTTTTAGGCCGAATAACGCGTTAGGACGCGTTGGATTATATTCGGGTGGGTTATTACTCATAGAGCATGTCATTTGGATGTTGTTGTGTTTGTTTTATTTTATGGAATTTTTCCATATTTTTCTAGATTTTTTTAGAATTTATTACGAACTAGATATTATTTTGACTCGAGTAGGAATCGAGTCAATACTTATTTACGAAACTGCCATTGAGGGTATTTTTCTCCCTACCGACCTTCCTCACCCCAAACCCTCGCCGCCGCCACTGCCGCGTGCTGCCGCCTCCGCCGCCGACGCCGCACTGCCGCCGATCAACGCCGCCCCGCCCCGCCGTGCCGTCGCCGTGCCACCACGACCCACCCCGGCCACCGTCTCGCCGCCACGACGCCGGAATCGCCCCACGAAACCACCTCGGCCGCCGCCACTTCGAGCCGGATTCCGCCGCCGTCCGGGCCACGCCGCCGCCGCTGTGGCCCCGACGACCACCCCTCGCCGTCGCCGACGTTTCCCCCACCATCCCGACCGCCGTCGAGGCCGGCCGGAGCCCCGATCGGAGCACACCGCCGCCGCCGCCCATTTTCAACACCGCCGCCGACGGCCATCGCCGCCTCGGCTACCTTGTTTGACACCGCCATCGGACCAAGCTCGTCGAGCTGGTGCCGATAGACCCCCTGATTGCTCCGTCCCGAATCATCGCCGGAAAACCGTCGGAATCCGCCTGAAAACCGCCGACACTCGCCGGAAAACCGCCGGAACCGCCGGAAAATTGGATTCGTGGGAAATTCGCCGGATCATCCGCCGAACGCACCCGGTCCAATCTGATCGGACTTCGGACGCCGCTAGGTGCCGAATTCGAGTTTCGAGCCACGAAACGGAAACCCTAGCCGTCGCCGATTTTCGACGACGCGAGGTATAATTTATTTTAATTTAATTATTTGAAAGTATTGATTATTAGAATTGCATGCTAGGATTGGTGAATTGTGTGTTATAATAATATATATAAATGTAGATTTGATTAAGGATAAAATATGAAATTTGTTTGATTAAGTGGTGTTAAAAATAGAGGCTAAGAAACTAATTAGGGTAAGTAGGCGATGATCATGATCTAATACAAACTAGCCTAAGTAGGCTTGCTAGAATTGATATAGGTTGATGTGTGTTGATTGATGCGTGATTGTGTTGAGTGTGTGTGCATGCTATAGGATGTGTGATTCATCATGCGGGCGTTAGTTTTTAGCTTGATTGTGTAGGTACGGTGTAGGAGCTCGCCGCCTAGGCGCGTGGACCCGTTTGGAGCTTCTACCAGGTCCGTTTAGGACTCGTTCTCTGATTTACGCTACTCTCTTGTGTATTTGATTTATTATGTGCAGGACGAGTTAAGTGGCGTTTTATCGAATCCCACTTAACTCGGGCCATTTAGCCAACGATTTTCCGGATTAATAACCCTCGAGGATGAGATCCCTCGAGTTTGTTTTCGAACTTCAGATCCAGCTCACGTTGCCTTCGGGCCTATTGTATAAATCCCAACCCAGACCTATATATATGTATAGTTTTCGTGTTTTTGTGAGAGACTGAATGAGGGAAATCCGACTACCGTGCTACGCGAGCGGGCACGTGTGTGTCGACAGTGGGCTCTGGAATGGTGTGCGGGCCGTTTCATTCCCGAGGGATCCTGACAACTCCACCTTTGAGTTCCTCAAACCCGGAGAAGTGTGGAGGTTCACGGGTACTGCATTGCAGCGCATGTCTAGACTTGTGGTTTCAAAGGGTACTGAAGGCGACTGCCTGAGAGTACTCGGCCTTCGTGCTCAAGGCCAGGAGTAATATGGAAGGTGCAGAGGGCGGAAAGGAATGAGATTTGACGCGAGAAGCAATAGAGAAATGGCCGAGGCATGAGAATGTGAAAGATAGGGGGACGCTGTCGACCCGAGGGCGACGGCTCCCGTATGTGCCCTGATGAGAGTTCTTGAGGAAGTATATGGTTTTCATTCAACAGGAGAGTTTGCTCTCCTGTGCCAGATTGATATTAGTTATTTTCCGGGCCGGTAACACTCGTTACTGACGGTTTTTCTATATATATGTAGGTGAGGAATGTGAGCGATGAAAGCTGTCGGGACTGCGGAGGAGCAGCACGGAACCGCGCACACATGTACCTGCCGCGTGTAACGTATAATGACGGTGTGTTATTGCTATGTGAATGATAATTTTGATGTGTTTGTTTAGATAAATTGCTTGATATGAAATGAATGGATAAATATGAATGAGTAGTGAGTTTGGAGTTTAGGCTCGGTTCAATTGAAACGAAAGAGATAGCGATGAATGCTACGGTAGATTATCATGTTTTATCGTATTTTGATAAAATATTTATATACCCTTGTTGTAGATATTTTTTTATTAAAATTTTCTTGCCATTGCATGGTTTTGTTTTGCTTGCGCATCATAGCATGCATGTAGGACTACGTTAGAACCCAATTGTTCCCATTCATGCATTTCACATTTGCATCTCCATCTTGAAACGCCGAGAGTAGATCCTGGTCGGCTTAACCGAATCGAGTAGATTAGCGAACGGTTCGGTCGCCGGTGACATTTCCGGGTCGGTTCACGGGTGAGCCGAAATGGGGTGTTACAGTAGGAGTGCCCTCAACAAGATCTAGTTGACCTCGAAGACACCTGCCCTTGCCGTATAAAGCCCAGAGAAGTCCCTGCTGCAAGTGGTGATGTCCAATGAACAAATGAGTTGCAGACCATCATCTTGCCAGCCAAGGCCTTCAGCAACCAAGAAACTACCTCCATTAAGTTTCCCTCATAGCCGAAAGCAAATCCCAACAAATCCCAGCAAAAACAGTTCTAGAAAACTCCCACCAGAGCGCAAAGCAAAAAAATGCAAAGATGCAGCCATCTTGCCTGCCTCTATATGGCCGGTCCAGACCGTCACTTTGCAGACCGACACTTCCACCTGACTCCCCTCAACACCTCCAACAAAACCAAGTCAAGATCCGCCGTTGAAGAGCCTTGAACTCTCTAAAAAGCCACCAAAAAGACCGTCGCCGGAGCAGAACAGCAGTAGTAAGTGGTCTCCTTCTCGGACTCAGCCTGGCCAATCACTGCCACTTCAGGAATAGCTACAGTAGTTAACATGTCGTCCTTGTCGCCGGCTACAAATCCAAGTCAGTTACCACCCCATTAAGCCGCCAGCGTTGATGAAAAATGGCAATAGATCCCAGCCAAAAAATAGTTCCGTCGAAACTTTCTGGAATTGTCGCCACTGTCCAGCGTTGCCATAGACCACGGAACCACCACAAAGATACTCATCGGTCGGAGATCTATTGTTTGCATGATTGACCTTTGATATCATCCCCAGAAAAGCCATCGTCGGAGCCCCTAAAGCAACCTTTGCACTGCTGAACAAGACGGGTCCATCGGGCCTGTTTACAATTGTCCACGTCTGCAAGACTGTCCACATCTGAGACCAGTTCCAATGCCTGTAGTTGACCGCAAATGTGACCAGGCCTAGATCTGAGATCACGTTCATGGCCCGCATGCGACCAGATTTAGATGGGCCACTGTGAGCCACTTGTATTTCAGTCTAGTCCAGCATTTATTTGTTATGAACCAACTTAAAGTTGTCTAGTTTAGTCCACTATCACTCCAAGAATAATTTAGATGGGCCACTCGTGTTTAGATTTAGATATACAAATATATATATATATATATATATATATATATATGTTTAGTATAAAAATTTTATTATGCAATGGTATTTTAGTCTCTTGGTTCAATGATAGATACATGTGAATTAGTTTTACCTTTCTAGAAAAAACTTGATTAATTGATATGAGGGATGAACTGAATAAAAGATTGCATTCGAGAGTTGGCTCTCAACCTTATAATATTTTCACAATCCTTTGGTTTAGATGATTTTAATGAATGTTTTGCAATATGGATTGTACATGATGGTCATGACTTTTAGAATTTTCCCTAGCGATTTTCGAGGCGAAATATTTGGTTTGCCATATTGATGGGAAATGATATAGGCATTTCTTTTGATGAGTCTTGGCCTTTCTTCAAGCCTATCTAATATAAATTATCCTTTGTACACAATTTCATGGCCTTTATTATACATATTTGTTTGATTATCCTTATTTTAGCCTTGGCCTTTTTATTGAAAATATATCTTGCTGCTTGAGTCCTAGCACGCTAGTGTTTTGAATTCGTTCCAAATTCTAACAAGGATGAAACTTTGAGTAGTATAGAGGGAAGGCATTGCGTGTTAGAGTGGTGATTGAGTAGATTGTGTAGACTTTCCTGGCACCTTGCTTTGTAAAGAAAAAGAAAAAAAAAGAAGAAAAGAAAAGATGAGACAATGATCCTCCACCAGTAAACACAAGATGAAGCAATAGTCTTCTACTGGTTTGAAAGAAAAGAAAAAAAGAAAAAGTAGTAGGTAGTCAATGGAAAATCAAAGAAAAGTTAGTTCTTATATTGGGTCAATTTGATACTACATTTAAAGAAGTGTGTGTCATATCGCTTGGGGATTTGTTGTACATGTATGTCAGGATTTGGAAAAGATTTTTAATGCTAGGGTGCACATTAGCCTCTAATTTTTCTATCTTGTTTATCCTATTTTTGGTCCCTAGCCCCTGGCCCCGTTACAACCTATAAAGAACTATTGATTCCATTAAATTGGCATTGCCTACATTAATGGAGATGGGAGCGAAAGGTGAACATATTTAAGCATGTGCCTGATTGTATTCTCTTAGTTACAGATGAGAATGATAAGCCAATGGACTATCACACACACACAGAGAGCTTTCTTTTGGATGTGATTGATGAAAGGGAATTTTTTATTTGATTGACATCTTGTTGACTCTTGAGGGTTTGATTGAGAATCATATGAGAACATAATAGGGACTAAGTATTTTTGTGTAGTAAAATTTTCTTTGTTATGATATTTTTCTCGGGACGCGCAAAAGTGTAAGTTGGGGGTGTGTTAAGTGTTTAAAATATATAATATTTCCTAATATTTTTAATATGATTTTATACTTCCCGAGTATAAACATTATTAATTAAGTAATATTTTACTTTATTTTTTAGTTAATTAATATTTTATTATATATGTTTAATTTTGGTATTTCAATGCAGAAAAAGATGAATAAATTAAGCTTTGGAGTTGATTGGTCATGATACTTGGCTCCACCCAATGGCTACAATTCATGGTGTTCAATGGAGTCGAACAGTTGAAAACTTGAAGGGACATTATAATTAATTAGACTACATCAATTTGTGAACACCCTTTTCAAATTCTTGTATCTCCACTTCTATATAAAGGGGTGGTCATTTGCTGTTGATCATATCTCATCTCTTGGCTTTAGATTGTAGTAGAAGTAGTAGTTTTAGTTTTTGTAATTTCTTTCTCTTTCGTAATAAAAGTTAGTTTCTTCTTTATATTATTTTTCTTTATATTGTTTTCTATTTTTATTATGGAGTAATTTTATATTTCGTTCTAGAGAAGAATGGAACTTAACATGATTTAATTGAATTCATTTCAAGCTCTTACTCTTTTATTCAATCGGATCGTTTGAATTATCATGTTCTAAATGCTAAGAATAGATTGATCACCTATTTCTTAGATCATGAGGTTTAATTAGATTTCGGGAGAAATTAATTAGATTAGTCATTGATAATTCATCATACGACGAGTCTTTTGACTTGTTTGTCGTTGTGGTCGGAAGATACACAACACCGTATGCGGTTGTAAGGCAATTCTTGATGCATTATTTTGTTGATTAATCAATTATCACCAAGAGGTAGAAATTGAGGCAAAATAATAGAAGCATGAAGGAGCTGGAGCCACCATGTCATATAATTATCCTAGATCGACAATCTGAGTGAATAGAAGATAAGAGTAAGATTTAATGAAGATTAAATTCATGTTAAGGGAAAATTCGACTCTAGAACGAGTTTTATAATTTTAACTCAGCTTTTTATTTAAGTTATTATTTAGATTTCGTTAAGTCGATTATTTCTGTTTTGTTCTTAATTTTATTTTCTTTAATTAATTTAAGGAAACTCATCTCTCTGTGGGAACGATACTCTAATTTATCATCATACTACTTGTTTCGACCGTGCATACTTGCATGTCACTAAAAATATTCGAACAACGGTGTCAGATTCTTCCTTGCTTGGGTATTCTTCTGATCTCCCTATTCTTAACCTCATGCATGCATATTTTGAATTGATAATAAGCTTGATAATTATGGAAATTAAAGTCTTAAATCAACAAGAAAGAAAAGAACAAAACTAGAAACTGGAAATCCCCACGGCTGATGGGTTTGAGTTTTTGGTAAGGATGGGCGACTGTAAACAAGTTGCGAGGCATTCCCTCACAACCCCGACAACCTCTATGGTTGCTGGGTCAAAAGGATGGCTCACTGTGTCCCTGGTTTCCTAGTGGTGGCAGAATTACACTTGGTTGCGAGCGGAATTTCAAGGATTGGGATAATGGACAACGCTATGGGGGATTACAGACATCCATACCAGTTTGTCGGCCAAGGCTCACGCTTGGCCTTGACGTTGGGTTGTTGTGCAGGGAGAAGGGAAGCGTTCCTAGCGGTACTGCTGGCCGAACAAAGTTCACCTTGCAGTCCCAGCGGTGCTGCTGGCCAGGCATCACACGCCTTGGTGCAGAACAGGATTCGCCTTGGATGGTTGCTGAAATGCACGAGCTTTAGGCTTCCAATTGGATTGCTATGGAAGGGAAGTAGTTAGTGTAGGATGTGATCTGGTTTTGGGTGGAAGAAGAAGACGTTGTAGTTTTTTTTGGTGCAAAGAAGAAGGTAGGAGAAGAAGAGTGTTGGGGAAGAAGAAGATAGCAGATCTCTAAATTATGGCTGACTCGATACAGCTCAAGTTAAAAATAATATTAACTCGTAATAAATCCTTAAAAATAATTATTTTAATGGGTTATGGGTTAAAAGTTGCTAAACTAATTAGTTATTGTACGAAATTGTCATAAGTAATAAAAATACGGTAATGATAAACAGTCGATAATTAATCGGCGTACTACAAGTGATTAATTTTAAATCGAATGGCTATAAGAGATTAATGAAATAAAGATTTCACCTTCACCATGTTAAATTTAATATTAGCTAAATAAAGTTATTATTTTAATAACGGGTTAGTAAGATAGAAAATGGGTTATTAAACTACAATCATGTAAAAATCACAAGCAATGAACCTAAATTGCATAACGAAAATAAATAAAGTTTGAAACTTTATTGATTTAAATAATTTAAAATAATTGTATTAGTAATATCTTTGAATTAGGATAATACAAATTATTTTAAATGATTTAATCGAACAACTTAATTAATTAAATTGCTATTAATAATGATAGTGATTAAAGATTAAAATCGTAAACTAAATCGTCAAGATCGTGGTTAAGTAATTATCATCTCAAAGGAAAATATACTAATAATAGTAATTAAATATTTGTTTATAAGTTAATAATTATTTTAATATTTTTTAAGTTTGAATTATAATTTAGATAATTAATTTAAAATGTATAATAGGATTTAAATAGTTATGTCACATAAATAATTTAATATTTAATATTGTTGAATTTTAATCATGGTATATATTAGTCATGTAGTTGTACACATTTCTACTCGAATAAAATTATACTTATGTATAATTTTATGTTCTCAGTCAGATTAGGATTATTGGTCACGATTGCAGGTTCACTTACGAACTATCCAGGTCCGTATAATTATTTAAAATGTTGTATTTTCCCTTGTTGGCAGCCCTGGTTGGCCTGAGCCCAAATTCGACCACCATACATCGAGTGCAACCAGGGTCAAGGAATTGACTTAGTCCGACATGGGGCCGCACCCTTTAAAATTACTATGTGGGAGTCTTCGTCGACTTGAGTATCTGACCACCATGCGTTGGAACGCAACCGGGGTCAACTCAATTCGGCACAAGGTAGCACCCCTGAAAAATTAAACACCTGCCCCCATGCCGAAAGGGGTGACAGGGTGCAGTGGCGCAAGAAGGCTCATTATGCACTTGTAATACCGAGAGGGTGAGTCAATGGCAAATATCAGTAATTACATGTCGTGGGCCATGTAGCGTGTGTGCGCATGCATGGGATTGGAGCTGGATGGGGTGGCTACCCCTCCTAACATATTAAGAGCTCGGCATAGGCTCATAACAACTAAATGGCTTGTGAAATGATAATTAGGATTATATTGACTTATTTCATTTAACTATGTGGCTTAGTAGTTTTATCATTAACATGGAATCGCCTCTGCAGGTGAGCAGCTTTGGACTAAAGAATAGAAGTGTGGTTGGTGCTTCTTTTACCAACCTAGGTATGTTGAATTGATAATAATTTGGACTTCCTTTTATTTTTCTTGTGTTATAATTATGGCCGTGGAAAACGGTCCGAGATTGCGGGACAGTTATTTTATATATTGTCATATGCTATCAGAACATGTTTTATTTTTTATGATTTATAAATTCTGGATTTATTTGTTGTATTATGAATCATATTCTAGAATGTTATTGTTACATCAATTTTATTTTTAGGTAACACCCGGTCCGGTTCGGGCGGCCGGTCGTTACATTTGGTCCCACTAAAGCAACTCATCCAACAACCTAAAGCAAAGATTTAATTGTGGGGGCGACAATCCCGCACCCAAACATACTTTGGTGATTCCACTGGGGACTAGCTATAAGGTAGCCATTGTTTGAAGATTTGTGTAAACAAGAAGAAATGGCACCAGAGATGAGAAATGCGGCAAGGGCACCTTTGGTCCCACCGAACCCACTCATTCAACAACCTGAAGCAAAGATTGAATCGTGGGGGCGGCAATCCCGCCCACGCCCAAACATACTTTGGTGACTCCACCGGGGACTAGCTCTAAGGTAGCCATTGTCTGAAGATTTGTGGAAACAAGAAGAAATGGCACCAGAGAAGAGAAATGCGGCACAACAAAGAAGTGGTAGTCGAGATGACCCATCCACATCAACTCAAGGACGGCAAAGTCAATTTGAAACAAACATGGAAGCAAGCTAGCACATAGCGCCCGTGCCCGAACATACTTTGGTGACTCCACCGGGGACTAGCTCTAAGGTAGCCATTGTTTGAAGATTTGTGGAAACAAGAAGAAATGGCACTAGAGACGAGAAATGTGGCACGACAAAGAAGTGGTAGTCGAGATGATCCATCCACATCAACTCAAGGATAGCAAAGTCAATTTGAAATAAACATGAAAGCAAGCTAGCACATAGTGGGAAAATGTGTGGGAAAAATCCAACAACTCTAAGCGGCATTGAACAAAGTAAATGACAGAGGAATTACTCCAGCCAGAAGCATGTTGATACAAGAAGAATGCAACCAAAGTCCAAGAAGCGATGAAGAGATTAAGCAATTGTTAGAAGCTAGACAAGTGCTTTTGATGCCAACAAACCAGCTAAGTAGAGAACAAGTACATAATCAAGCAATTGAAGAGAGATTCTGCCGAAGTGAAGAGCAGATGCAACATATCGAGGATATGATGCAACAAGTGCTCGCCCAAGGCACAACACAACCAGCTACATCAACCAAGTAGAAGCAAGCCTTGCCCGCTTTCTCACTCTGCATGGTTTCCACAGCCACTATGCTACCAGTCACCATACGCATACTAGTGGCATGACCCTACATGCTCCCAAAAACCATCTTCCGTGGGGTTTCCACTATCAATCGCAACCATGGTCCCTATACCAATGGTACCGCCAACAATTCTAACAAGTAAAATGTCAATTCCTATTACAATTTTACCGACAAGCCAACCACAAGCCCAAGTGCCAACCATGCCAGTAGCGCCAATGTTACACATTTGTTAGGAAGAGTTGAAAGCAAAAATAGATACACAAGCAATACTTATCACTACTCTAATCAGAAAGAAAGACAAAGAATCAATTGAAGCAACCAAGTGCATCCAACCACTAGTTGATGAAGTCTACACAGAAGTTTTGCCTGAGAAGTACAAGCATCCAACCTTCATGAAATTTGAGGGAGATGACAACCCTGAAGATCACATCACAATCTTTGAGATTGAGTGTAGAGCAATCTCGACAAATGGAAAGCTAAAAATAAAACAATTCCCATCATCTCTCAGCGCCAATGCACTGAGATGCTTCAACAACCATCCACCTAGATCAATCAACTCATGGGAAGAACTCATTGAGCAGTTCACAACTCACTTTAAGTTAATGGAGATCCCAATAAAGATTGAGCACTTAAGGCAATGTCAGAAAGAGCCAGGTGAAAATTTTGCTACATATGTGAAAAGATTTAAAAGTCTATCATCTCAAATGAAGGAGGCTCTAGAGATCAAAGAACTGGTGAAGATATATACGATGAATGTTGGATCAGCCGCATGGTTCTAAGTGGTGCACAATGCAATACATTTGAAGAACTCTTAGAAAGAGTGATGATATATGAGGAACTCAACAGAATTTCTGTTTCAACAAAGAATGAAGAACCCTCAAGCAATGCAATCATCAAGCTTGGTCACATAGATCATGAGTGTCAAGTAAAGATGAAGAATGAATGTGATAATAGCAAGCCACTTATCTTCATCGATGAAGTCACATAAAGGAAAAGAGAAACAAGGAGAGGAAATGGATGTCGAAATGGTTAAAGTCAAAGGTATGGAGGTGTCACCTGCTTCCACAGAAGGAGTGAAGAAAGGATTCCCTACATCTCCATCGATACAAAAGTTTGAAGTTCAAGCTAATCAAGGCACGAGACATTGTGAAGTAAAGATATTCGATAAAGAAAAGATGGAAGACTAGCTTGTCGTCCAAACAACTTCAACTCAAGAGGAAGTTAAATCGAAGGATTCAATGCAATATGGAAAAACAAGACTTTGCCTAATGTTCAGCTTTAGCAGAAAGATAGTGATCCATGGAAAGAAGCAACATTACATTGGAGGCGGCATACGACTTATTGCGGTGGATTGAGACTGTTCTTATTCAAATCTTGTTGCCCAAATCTCAAGTACATTTTATGCCAGAGCCCTTTCATAATCAAATGTCAGTTGTCAGGTGAAATATTGAAGTACCTTATCACAATCGCCAAGGATAAAGACTTGGCGAATATATTCGAACAACAAAAGGAGTTCAACACTAACACAAGATCAACTCCTCACCTTCACTTCTTTGTATTACCAAAGACATCATGCTTGCCACCTGAGATGGCATTGGAAAAGATGTTGGGGGCTTCAATCAAATTCACATCTGGTAAAAGTGCTAAAAGAGAAGCAACAAAAAGCTCAGGAAATAGGAGGCATTGCAAAAGAACAAGGTCACCTTCATACCATGAAAGGAAAAGAAAACATCATGTGAGCTTGTCGTCAAAGAAGCTTAACACCCCAAAGCAGAGTTTTCAAAAGCCATGAATTACAATAGGAAAAAATTTGTCTTTCTATCATTATCATCACACACTATCAAAGCAAGATGAAGGAAATTTGGATTTGGAGACCATGGTTGTTGAGCGAAGAAGTCACACTCATAGCTCAAGATAATAGCAGTTACCACACAATGACCCAAGAGGGGTCATCCCAACATGAGAGGAATAAAATGATATTAAAAAAAAATACAAGTTATATTTCACCGATTATTCTTTCAAACTTGCAAAAAATTGGCGAGGGGTTGATGAACGGGCACAAACATGAACATGTTTGCCCGTGTTCATGTTCGATAACCCATATCCACATCCTTATTCTACCCTTGGTGAATTTTGGAATGGGTCGTGGTAGCTTCACAAGAAGGGAATGGGATAAGAAGGGAGCGGATAAGATTTCAGGCCATGAAATACTGAACCAACCAAGGGTGTGTGGGGAACTCATTGTTTTGAAGAAAATTGAAGAAGAAAAGAAGCGGACAAGGAGGAGCAGCCTTGCTAGAGAACCTTTCCAGCATCCCCCCAACCAATTGTTACCGACCTTGGAGTGCTCCCGGATGCCACCCAACCAAAAGCTTCATCAAAGGAATCCAAAGTGGGAGGCTCAACGTTGTGGCTAAGAGAAGAAGAAAGGAAGAAGATGTAGAAGGGAGGAAGAAGAGAAGGAAGGGGAGGAACCCTCTCACTGGAGATCCATCTCCGATGACCCCCAAGCCCACCAGATCAGAGGTAGGAGTGCCCTCATCAAGATGCAGCTGATATCTGCCCTTGAAGATGCCCAGCCTCGCCAGATAAAGCTGAGAGAAGTCCCTACCGCAAGTGGTGACATCCAAAAATAGTAGAGTTTTAGACCATCGTCCGGCCAGCCAACGCCTTTGGCGACCAAGTAACTACCTCCATTAAATTTCCCTCATACCCGACAACAAATCCCAACAAAGAGATATCGCCAGTAGAGCCTGCCGTCTCCAAAAAAGGCCCAGAAAACTCCCACCAGAGCAGCAAAGTAGAAAAGTGCAAAGAAGCAGCCATCTCGCCTGCCTCCGACGACTAGCCTAGGCTGTCATTTGGCAAATCGACACTTCCACCGGACTTCCCTGAACACCTCCAACAAAACCAAGTCGAGATCCACCGCTGAAGAGCCTCAAACTCGCCAAAAAATCACCAGAAAGACCATTGCCAGACCAGTGCAGCAGTAGCAAGCGTCCACCTTCTCGGACTCCGCCTAGTCAATCACCGCCACTTGAGGAATGGCTATAGTAATCAACATGTAGCCCTTGTCTCCGGCTACAAATGCAAGTCAATTACCACCACATTATGCCACCAACATCGTCAGAAAATGGCGATAGATCCCAGCCAGCCAACAGTTATGTCAAAACTTTCCGACATTGTCGCCACTGTCCAGCGTCACCATAGACCACCGAACCACCACCAAGATACTCATCGGTCAGGAGATCTATTGATCTGCGTGATAGACCCTTGATGTCGTTGTAAAAACCATGATTTTAATTACAAGACTCGAACCTAAATATTATGAAATAAATATAGATGAACCGATATGGTTGGTTATCAAGTCGACCGGTCATGGTTCGACTTAAGGTCACCAAGAAAATACCTATTCAAGAATGGATGATCGGGTGTGAGAATTTAATGAAGGGGTCGTTGAACCTAGGAAATACCAATGGATGATGGGGTGTGAGAAATTAATGAAGGGGCTCATTGAACCTAGGAAATACCAATGAATGATGGGGTATGAGAATTTAATGGAGGGAATGGTTGAATGTATATATATGCAGGAGGAGGGAGTATTTCATCCCTCATCTCCGTCCCAGGCAACCTCCCCATTACTGTGTGAGTATTTCATCCCTCATCTTATTTGATTTCCATTAGGATTCTTGCATGCAAGGTTTGTTGAAGACGCCCTGCCAAGTTGCTAGATCTCCAGCGTCTTATGCATGGGGTTCTTGTCGATTGCTTAGTTGTTTTGTAAATGGACATGCTAATAATTAAATTGTCAATTAGATAATGGGGATTTGGATGGGGATAATTAATAATTAATTATCATTAGAATTGCTGAAAATTTAATAAGGAATGAAGACAAACATGAACTAATTACATCATTTAAAATTGATAGTATATTAGTCATGTAAGTTGCATGTAGGTTCATGCAAAATAAAATTATACTAATGTATAATTTTATGCCCTCATTCAGATTAGGGTTCACAGGTCACAGTCAGACGAAATCACAAGTAAGGTACATATAATAGATAGAACATCGTATTTTCCTTGTTGATAGCCTTGGTCGGCCTGAGCCCAGATTCGACCACCATGCACCGAGTGCAACCGGGGTCAAAGAATTGACTCAGTCCGACACGGGGTCGTATCATGTGCGTAAATTGTGTAATGCATCGACATTGTTTTGGAGTAGTGATAGCCGCCCCATAAAAAGGCTACGGCCAGGGTGAGCGAGGCACAGCGATTCCTCCATCGCACTGGAGTGCAATGATAGCCTCCCCATAAAAAGGCTATGGTCGGGGTGTGTGAGGCACTGGCACTAGAGTTGGCAGTGAGAGCTGCCCCACAAACAGGGCGTAGCATTCACCTGAGTGCAGTGATAGCCTCCCCATAAAAAGGCTACAGCCGGGGTGTGTGAGGCACTGGCACTAGAGTTGGCAGTGAGAGCTTCCCCACAAATTGGGCATAGCATTCACCTGAGTGCAGTGATAGCCTCCCCATAAAAAGGCTACGGCCGAGGTGTGCGAGGCACTGACACTAGAATTGGTAGTGAGAGCTTCCCCACAAACGGGGCGTAGCAATCACCCGAGTGCAGTGATAGCTTCCCCACAAAAAGGCTACGACTGGGGTGTGCGAGGCACTGGCACTGGAGACGGTAGTGGTAGCCTCCCCACAAAAGGGCTACGGCCGGGGTGTGCGGATCACAGCGGATACCTCCTCCGCATTGTTTTGGAGTATAGCGGAATCGCTCCACCGCATATTAAAATAAACATAAGGAAATAGTGGAATGTACTTGATTTGTTTTATCTATTATACTACTTAGTGTTGTAATCACTAACGCGAAATTGCCTCCGCAGGTGTGCAGATACGAAAGTAGGTGATTGACAACCAGGGCATGGAGCAAAATAAATATGAGGACTCCTTTTATTATTTATTTGAGAAATAAGTGTGGCTACTGGGAAACGGTCTAAGACTGTGAGATCTTTATATATGTTTTTGTTAAATAAAAATGTTAGACATATTTGCTTAATTGTGAGTAACACCTGGTCAGCTAGGCTCACAATGTTGTGACAAATGGTCAGGTCGTTACAGGAACACCTGGCTAGCTAGGCCCACAATGTTGTGACAAATGGCCGGGTCATTACAGTCGTCCCTGGAAAAGGCCCCGCCAAAGCCCTTAAAGCCGCCATTGCACCACCGGAGAAGACAGGTCCATCAGGCCCGTTTAAAATTGCCATGTCCACAAGCTTGTCCAGATCCAATACCAATTCTACTACCCGTGGTTGACAGTGATCATGACCAAACCCTAAACCAACTCCAGCCCCGCACACCCAAAAATCTCTAGCCCTGTGTACACCACCCAGCTCGATCTAGTATTTATTTGTTCTAAACCAATACCAAGTGGTCCAGTTTAGTCCATTATCACTTCGTGAATAATTTGGAGGCCTTTTAGACCTTGAATTGAGACGAAACTTACTACCCTACCATTTTTTAACGTTTCAGATGTAGTGGTAAGGTTATTTTGAAGATTTGAAGACATGAAAGATAGGAACTAAGGCATTGGAGTCAAAGTTATCAAAAAGTGGATCAATTCAAAAAGTGACAATTCACTATTTTGTGTAAAGTGTAAAATCAAAGAAAAAATAGTGGATTGTAAATATCAATCTCACTGTTGACTAACTTAAGGATTTGAGTTGAACCCTAAAGAACCACATAAAAGTCTTAGGTATTTATTCTTCGGTTGCAGTATTTTATTTATTTTCTAGCTCGCATAATTTCTTTGCGTGGCAAGGGCGCAACCCGAAGAGAAGATTGAATCGTAGGGGCGGCAATCCCGTGCCCGAACAAAAATATAGTCTGAAGAAAATTTTCAATGGAGAACTATTTATATTGGAGAGAAGAATAAATCGTCCAATATTTAAATGGTGTAAAGGTGTTTTTCCTTGGAAAAAAATTAAAGGCTCAAATAAATTAATTTGTGTTGGGTTTTTCTTTTTCCTGTTTTTTAAAAAAAATTTTAGTTTCTTTTGACTAAGCATTAATAAGAAAACCACAATTCAATGTTTTGTCATGATTAATTTTTTCTAAAAATTGATTTTATAAAAAATTGGTTTAGAAAAAATTAGTCTGGTTCTATTTTTAGTTTTAAAAATAAGTTTTATTCAAAACCCAACCTAAAATATGATGGTATTTCAAATATTAAGTAAAAAAATACCATTGAATGGCAAGACTTATATAAAGTACCATTGAATCGAGCACAATGTATCTTCTTAGTGTTTAATCATAAATTTCTCCTTTTTAATCATTGCTATATCGAAAAATTGTTGAATATAGTTTCTTATATTTTTCTCATGGTTATCATTGAAAATTAAGATTTTGATGCCAGAATTTGTTGATTTTCCATTTTTTTATGTTAATTAATTAACCGTTACAGGTGGGGGTCAGTGAGGCTGAGGTGCCAAGGCTCAACAAGGCAGGCTTTTGGTCTCCTCAACAAAATAACATGATAGGTGTTACAGCCTTAGTCTATGGATGCACAAGGTGCTAGGATTTGGCAGTTGTTCCTAGGCACGCTGGGTCCAAGACAGGTAGCAGGGGCTATTCGAGTGGTGAAATAGCTAACCAACACTAACACGTGTTATTGTTGCAGTGTGACAAGCTACTGAGAATGTGGCTGAGTTCGAGACCGAGAAACCTCAAGATGGCGCTAGTCGGGTGTTGGTGACGAGCATCACGACCAAGCGTTGTGGGTGTGTTGATGTATGCATTGGCAGGGCGAGGTTGAGAGCAACCGAGCATGCCGAGTAGTGCCGATCATCCTATCGAGTGTGGACGAGCAGTGTCTGCCGAGCAAAGTACCGAGCAGCACGTACTGGGCATACCGACCAGCATGTCGGCATGGGCATCCAACATGCGCGAGCAGTAGTGAGTGTGATCGGTAGTGGGTGCCGGTAGTGTGCAACGCGTAGCGGTAGCAGTGCATGAGTGCTAGTGGGTGGGTGCATGAGCGTGCCGAGCAAAATAGCGGCATGCCGGTATTTGGGGTGACCGGCACAGGGGTCCAGCAGTAGCGTGTTCTAACACTTGGGCGAGAAGTGTGGGACGTGCTTGGAGGTTGATCAAGTGTTCGAGCATTGGCTGGGGTCGAGCCAGGGGCGAGACTGGATGGCTAGCGGTGCAGCCAAAGGATTTGGTGAAAGTTTGTTGATGATAAGATATAGTATCTTGGGAGATCACAATATCTTATCACCATGCACGAGCAAAGGTTTTGCAACTAACTCCGGGAAGGCATTAGCATGGATGAATCTAGTTGGCATTGTGGCTGTAAGCATAATGATGCGGCATATCTTGAGGCAATCTTTTGGAGAAAAGATTTGGGACAAGATATGGTTTATCTGGAGTTTGGGTGTATTGGAGAAGGCTAGACTTGAGAGAAAGAGGAGAACGCTGGAGTTTTGTTCTGGAGCAAAGTTCGTGTCTTTCCTGTGGAGTGGAGAGAAACCTCATTAGCAAGGGAACGACGTAAAGTGATGTAGGCCAGTTTGTGGTAATTGGATGTTCACAAGGGACAATTGCATTGGGTGGTTGACATTCGCCTAAGGATCGAGGAAATGCTTTAGTTCTTCTACAACTTGTTTGAAATTACTGGCTGAGGGTTTTGCATGTAAACAAGTTGGTCATGGGCGACAACTTGGGGTTGTGATTGTGAGGACATCTTGTGAGTAGGTTGCTCTAGTTCTCGCTACTCTTTAGGAGAAGAGTTAAACATCGTGGGGTTTGCATGTCAACGGTGTCAAACGATCAGGGTAGATTGATTGCTTATTCCTTGTTCCTATTTAATTGATTCAAGGTTGGGACAGGGGTCCCGTAATTTGTGGTGTTGGCGTGTGAATTTCGTACGGGCAATCACTTCTGTGATTTCGGGACTTGGTTGAAATAACGAGCAGGGGTGATCGGTATTTGGGTCATAATTTGGGTGATCGATTATTAGGTCAATGCATACCACGTACTTGGCGAATTATCATTGCTAGTGTGTTGATTGGCTGTAATTTGTTTAACGGTAGCCGATCAGCAATATTGTGGTGCTAAGGAGTTGAGTGCCGGTATTGTGATCGGGGTTTGCTATTGTTCGCAGGATTGAGCAGGAGCCTCGTGCCGCTAAATTGAGCGGTAACTTCGTGTCACTATTTACAGCGGCAGCACCGGGCTTCAGGGATTACTTCGTGCCACTGTTTGGAGCGGCATTCTGTTGCGTGCTAATTGGAAGGCTGGTGTTTCGGGGACTGGAACACGCCACACGAGTGCGTGTTTGGGGCGAAAAATTTTGCTCATATTCGACGCCTATGACAGTAGGGTAATGGTAGTGGGATGGCATGGGGATGGGAATCTGGTGAGGCGAGGCTGTGGTAGAGAATAGGCGTCTCCAAAGGAACGGGTTATTGGGAACACCCACATTAAACACATAAGATGGGAGGGTAAAATGAGGAAAAAGAGGGGTAAAATGAGAAAAAAGGACTACCAATGATTGCATCCACGTGTGTGTCATGTGTGCATTCTTAATAATTACTCATCCAAACGGGCTTTGGACATCCACGTGCCACCAGGAGAAGAATTTACATAGAAGGTGTTTTGCACTGCATTGTTGTAAGCTTTTTACCAATAAGTTATGTATAAATATAACAATAAATATTCTGATTAACAAGAAAACTAAGATTTTTTCTAGCTAACAACAAAATTAAAATTCAAAGTCATAAAATTAAATTTCTAATAGACAATCAATCTAAAAAAATAACTGTAAATCTTCTAATTAACAAAAAAACTAAGATTCAAACAAATTATGAGTCCATTGAATCACAAAATTAGCTTTTTAACAAATAATATCTTTTTCACACGTAGATTTCAATATATATGCAATATATACAAATATATAACTAATAACAACAAACTTCTATTCTTCTTAAAAATATTTAATAAAAAATGTTTATCTTAATATTTTTTAATAAATCAATTTATACAATGTCTAGGCATTGCGAGCACCTTGGCTAGTGTATATTCACAGTTACAATAAACTGAAGGTTGTTACCAAAAGTTTCCACAAATGACTGTCTGCATTATTTTATGAGATTGGCAAGCAACCGAGACCTCAGTTTTTAGCTTCTGAGATTGGCAATAATTTATGAGATTGGCAAGCAACGAAGACCTCGGTTTTAGCTTCTGCCTGCATGCATTGCCCGTCTCTGTTAGATAATATCCAATGGCTGCTTCGAAAGGATTGAGGGATGATGTTTTAAGTTATGTATTGTAACATTTCTATTCTACCCTTCATCTCCGCTCTTTTAATCACCTCACCTTCTCCTTTTCCACCCAAAAAAATCTCCACTGAACGTCCAAGATTGATGACTTTTTTTATGAAAAGAATTTTTTATATATATACCTTTTCGTTAGAAATTATTATCCTTTCACCACATTTAGATAAAGTAAAGCACATACATTTCAGATATTCTCAGGGAACTTGTTTTAATTTCAAATAAAAACCAACCGAAAGCAAAGTTGGGGTTGAGAGTTATTGGCAGGTGGCAACTGGAACAGTTGGGTGGTCAGAGCATCGATGGTCGGCCAATTTTATGGTCTATTGTTAAAAATGAAGATGACAAGATTCAATTTATTTATCTTTGCACTAGAAATAAATAATTACATGATGCCTCTAAAGGATTTATATCAGTTTATGAGATGGTAACTGTTTTAAGAAGAGATGTACTGAGAGTTGAAGGATTCCTTAAAAATTTACAGGAGAGCTGGAAATGGAAGAGAAGAGGACAATAACTTTTATTTTTCACCCGACGATTAAAGAGAAGGTACCGACAAAAGTTAAAATAGGTTTTTCCCTTTATTCTCTATTATGCCAACTTCTCAAATCTTGTACTCCATGATTACCATCAATATTTCAAAGGATTTTTAAAACCACCTCATATTCTTGAACTTCATGTGTTTAGAATGTGGGCTTTCCTCATGGGCTCCAAAATAATTGGGCTTTACTCAAATATTATAACAAGTTTGGGCTCAATCGGAATAAATTAGGCCAATAATAATTTTGGCACAATAAATTAAAACATGTTATTTTTCTTAATTTAATGAAATCAGTATTTTGAGTGACATATATAAATTATATAATTATTAATTTAAAGTGTCGAAGAGATATAATTAAATCATGTATCATATTGTTTATTGAATTGAACAAACAATATAAATGATTTGAGTTGGCATATTTGAGTCAATTTTGAGTATATTCAACTTTATGGCGTGCCAAGTTAAGTTCAAATCCTAAGTTTTAAACTATGTAATATGGTATTTAAAATTGTGCATGAGACATCAATAAAATATAAATTGAGAGCAATTTATTAAATTTTGGGGTTTCTCATAGCAAGTTTGGCTTGCATATATTATGAATAGTTATTTTCTAATTTTCAATTGACTATTTTCTATTTTCTTGTGGGAAAAAATTAAAACTAACATTAAATCAAGTGGGCAACCCGTACTTCAATTAATTAAGCTTCTTATCATATGCCATCAGCCATATTAGTGTCTAAACCATGGTTGCATAAATCGGAATCGGAATCGGAATCGGTTTTCCAGTGAATCGGAATCGGAATCGGAATCGGTCTGAATCGGCCAGGAATCGGTTCAGTTGAATCGGTCCAAATTAATTTAATCGGTTATATATAATAATTTGATAATTCATAATATAAATATATTAAAATTAGGTATTGATGTTATTTTGATATTATTCTGTGTATTATAGTTTATGATATTTTTAAATATTTTTTAAGATTTTTTTTAAATTATTTATAAATTAATTATTATTTTTGACTCGAGTTACACTCGAGTCAACTTTTAATTACGAGAATGCCACCCTCCCCTCCCTACCCCGCCGGCGGCGAGCCCGGAGTCGGGGACGCACGGCGGAGGCGGAAACGGGGCGGCGGCGTGGTCGGACGGCCGTGGCGGAGCTGCGGCGGAAGCGGAGCGGAGGGCGGCGACCCCGGAGTCGGGGACGCACGGCGGGGGCGGAAACGGGGCGGCGGCATGGTCGGACGGCAGTGGCGTGGTCGGACGGCCGTGGCGGAGCTGCGGCGGAAGCGGAGCGGAGGGCGGCGGAGCGAGCGCGACGGCGGAAGCGGGGAGGGTTTTAAAAGCCAAATTACCATTTTACCCATGCTTAATTAATTTAATTAAAATCATACCTAGGGTATTTTAGTAATTTCGTAAAAAACCGATTCCGATTTAAATCGGCCGATTCCGATTCCGAGTTAAATCGGTTGGAATCGGCCGAAATCGGCCGATTCAGCGACCGATTCGGGGCCGACCGATTCGGCCCCGAAATCGGATCGGCATCGCGCCGATCCGATTTAAATCGGCCGATTCCGCACGGAATCGGCCGATTTTCTCAACCCGGGTCTAAACACAAAAATATCAACAAATATTTTCCCATGTCCGGGATGATCCCACCTTTTAATGGGTTTAGGGTACCTAAGCAAGGTGTAGCACCATGCATCGATTTATCTCACAGACAAATTTTAATTTTGTAGATAAACTCTTGTCAAATAATTATATAAGTTATAATAATTTAATATATTAGACATAGATGATGATTAATTTTAATTAAATTAAAGATAAATCTTAATTGAATGAGAAGATATAATTTAATAATTTGATTTATATTTTTGTATTTATGTTATATTTTTATTGGTTAATCCACCTACTTTTAATAAAAGGCCATTATTGAGTTCTCCTTTTATTAATAAGAATAGATTCAAACATAAAAAAGAACTTTAGGCTTTATGTCATTAATTGAAAAAGCAGGACATTTTCAATTGAACATACAAACCTATATACTTGTACAACTCCTCATCGTGATTATGTATGTCATTCATTCACAATTCTTAATATTGATCGAAATCTATTCTCCCTTTATTTGTAATAAATTCTCTACTCTCCATATGTGCAAAACTTAGGAAATGATTTCAATGATCAAGATCACTTAGTAAATCAAGTTTTATAGCTTAAAAACTCGAAACTTGGATTCGACTGGGCATGCATAGAGTGGAGTTAACTCAAAGTCGACTCTAGGCCGACTCTGAGTTATTTATATTTAACTTTTAATTATGTAAATAAATAAATATATTAAATTTGTATATATTAATATTTTAATACTTGAAATCGATAAATATATAATTTATATTACTTAAAAATTTTAATTTAGCTAATATAAAAAATATATATTTTGTTAACTTTTATTATTTATCTCAAAAGTCAATTGTAAAATCACTCAATTTTGAATCATCAAGAGAGTTTGATTGACATGCTATGCTATGAAGTGGAGTCGACTCGAAGAATTTTAGAGTCATTCGGGAGAGTTTTAAAACTAAGTCAATTTTGTACTCTCTTAACAATGTATCTTCAAAAAAATAATTGAATCTTGGTATGTTGTATTAGTTAATCTTAATCCCTTGAAAGATGCTGTATTAGTTAATATTAATCCCTTAATATATTCATACTTCTAGGGATACGCCATTCATAGAAGACGCAATCGACCTAATCTATTCCAAATTGATGCCTTTGGAATCTTGTCTATGTAGATAGTCAAACTCCAACTTTTCTTGTCGTTATTGCTTGATGATGCCAAAGATTATGAGAGGGTTCTCCTGTCCAAGCATATTAGAACATAGCCGGCTTTGGCCTACAAGCCCATGAAGCCAAGATGGGTGGATTTTAAAAGCTATGCTCTAAATTTAGCTCAAGTACTACAAATGGAGTACTTCCATATCAAAGCCGGCACAGGGAACAAAAGGATTTTCGTATGTTACCCAGCACATCTTAAATGGGAAGGCATCCATGGCTTAAAGTGTACCTGCTCCACTCAAGCAATCAGAAGTTGATTGAAACATGAAAATGTATGGAGTTTTCAGTTTTCTCTTCGCGTTCTTCTTTTTAGCTAATGGAACCACCATCACTAAGGTTCGCATTCATCAACGTATTTCCTCAATATTTGGAATGGCCAAAAAAACATTTTACAGGTTATAGTTTGCTGATTGTCTCATGGGTTTTGTTGTACTCTAGCACTACATTGTTTATATGGGAGAGCGCTCACATCCAAGCTCTGATGCTGTGATAGATGCCAACCATGTCTTTCTTTCTTCAATCACTGGCAGGTAAATTAGATAGACAGTTTGGTTTGATTAGTATTTTATTTCCACAAATCAGACTAAGTCTCAGATCTTAATGCGCAGTGCTGTTCACAAAGCCAAAGAAGCTATAACTCACCATTATAGCAAGAGCTTTAGGGGCTTCTCCGCCATGCTAACACCAGAGCAAGCCCACCATCTTTCGGGTAAATCTCATTCTTGCAACTAATTCATGGTGTGGATCTTCTTTCCGATCTTTTGAGCTGCTTAATCATGAACTGCCCATGATCTTGATTGACAGAGAGTGATGGAGTTGTATCAGTTTTTGAAAGCAAAACCAATCCTCTCCATACCACCCGTTCTTGGGACTTCCTAGGCCTGGGGAGTTCTGGAAGTCAAATACCAGAAACATTTCAGAATCTCAATGACGACGTGATCATCGGCTCCATTGATAGTGGTCAGACCTCTAACAACTCAATTAATTTTTTACTGTTTTAGTGATGCATAATCCATTCCAATCCAATTGGGTAGTCATCAAATTTCACTGAGCCATTTACAGGAGTGTGGCCAGAGTCGGAGAGCTTCAAAGATGATGGGTTGGGACCTGTGCCCACAAGGTTCAAAGGAACTTGTGTCAGTGGAGAAAACTTCACACTGGCCAATTGCAACAGGTAAATCAAATTAGAAGCTACTATTCAACGCTTATCATGAAGATTGGAATGTTTGTGCTATAATGATTGTGTTAAACGGTTCTCTTTTACTTTGAACACGTAGGACGAGTACTAAACCATATAACGGGTTAAGATGACATACATTATCCATGTCTATTTATTTTCTAACGGTGATTTGTCTCTTATTTTTAAGGTGATTTGTCACTTATTTATTTAATAGTTTAAAAACTCCGGGCTAGAACTTAACTCAAATCAAGTCAAAATCGACTCTAAATTTACTTAAAATTATTTATTTAAAATTTTTAATCTATAAAGCAAAAAGATATGTAAAATTAGGAGATA
This sequence comes from Piper betle, assembly GCA_033002965.1. NCBI lineage: Eukaryota > Viridiplantae > Streptophyta > Magnoliopsida > Piperales > Piperaceae > Piper > Piper betle. The sequence goes on along the minus strand of JAURVB010009664.1, from coordinate 64,371 downwards.
CCTTCACTTAAAAAAAGCGAGATATTACTCTATTTAACTCTTTAAATTAATAAGCATATAATTTATACTACTTTAACCTATTGATTTTACTAAAATAAAAAAGAAATAGTTTACTTTTATAACTTTTTTAAGTTAAATCAGAGAAATTCATTGAGACGGGGGCGTCAATCATAAAATCTATCAATAAAGAATCATTTATAAAATTTGACCCTATAAACCATACGAGTATAATTGATTTAGAGAATGTTTAGAATTAAAAGAATTTTAAAACTATGATTTCCTTGTGTGTTGTATAAGATAATAAATTTTACTTGCATGTGTGAAGATTAAATAATTTTGTCTCCTAGTGAGCATTTGGGATAAATGATAATTAATTAAGATCGTTGTTAACACCAATATAGGAAGATTATTGGGGCTCGCTTCTACTACAAAGGCTTTGAGGCCGAGAATGGCCCCCTAGAGTTCGTTGTCGGCCGGACCTTTTTCCGATCACCCCGTGATGCTGACGGCCACGGTACTCACACAGCTTCGACTGCCGCCGGCGCCATCGTGCCCAGTGCCAGCTTGCTCGGCATTGCCACCGGCATGGCTAGAGGTGGTGCAACTCGAGCTAGGCTGGCCATATACAAGGCATGCTGGTTCGGCCTTTGCAGTGACGCGGACCTACTCTCGGCGTTTGACGATGCCGCGGCGGACTGCGTCGACGTCATATCAATTTCGGCCGGGCCGTCGCCGCCGCAGCCGACCTTCTTTAGTGATCCTATATCAATTGGGTCGTTTCATGCCTTCAAGAAGGGGATAGTCACTTCGGCCTCGGCTGGTAATTCCGGGCTTCCTAGCACTGCCACCAATGTTGCACCTTGGATCATCACCGTTGCTGCTAGTTCTATTGACCGCGAATTTGACACCAATCTGATCTTGGGCAACTCGAAAATTATCCAGGTAATTAGTCAATAATTAATCACTAGATCTTTTGTTTTAATGTTATTTTTCATCTTGAACAGCCTGATTTAAAAATTATGGTTTTAGCTACAATCAGCGTTTTCTTTACTTGAATTAATCATATTTGTGGCCTATCAGGGTCGCTCATTGAACCCATTAACATTGGAAGGTTCCTTTGGCATCATACCTGCGAGTCTTGCAGCTGTTTCAGGTGCTTCAACACAAAATGCTAGGTACCATTTGATGCTTCAACTTCCCATCTCTCATCTATCTCTATTGGCTTCGTGTTGGTCCTAATAATCAAGGTGGTATTTTGGGGGTTGAAGCTTGTGCACGAACAACAGTTTGGACGCCAGACTTGTTAAAGGGAAGATTGTGGTATGCACATTAGCGAGAGTCACAGATAGCCGAGCAGACAAAGCCATGGTTGTGAAGGAAGCTGGTGGTGTTGGCATGATCCTTATCGACCCAATAGCCATTGATGTTGGCTTCCAATATGTTATCCCTGCCACAGCACTCGGCCAAGATGCAGCACAAGAACTTCAATCATATCTTGCTTCAAACAAGTGAATTTTCTATTTTGATAAACAATTTTCTATATTTTCTTGAACTCATTTTGCATAGCTCATATCTTTACTCTTCTGCTTTGGTAGTTACACTGCTGCCCGCATTACCAGGACGGTGACGCAACTAGGCATCAAACCTGCTCCGGAGATGGCTGTTTTTTCTTCAATGGGGCCAAGTGTGATCACACCAGATATTATCAAAGTACATTCTAGTGCACCACCTAATCCGCTTTCAAAGCTTACTTTAGTAAAGCTATATCTCTTGGATCTTATTTTACTAATAATGAAAATGTTAATCTTTGATTACCCAAATGCAGCCTGATGTAACAGCACCAGGATTGAACATCCTGGCAGCATGGTCACCAGTGGCATTGGATTCAACGGGGAAAAGATCAGTAGATTACAATATTGTCTCAGGAACCTCCATGTCTTGCCCCCATGTCTCTGGTCTTGCCGCTCTTGTCAAATCCCATCATCCCTTTTGGAGCCCTGCCGCCGTCAAATCTGCCATAATGACCACAGGTTCTATAATATGTCCTAAACCCTTTCTTTTAACTTACCTAAAAACTCACTGCGCTTCAAAAATAAATATTACGGATGAAAAAATAAATTATAATAATTTAATTCAAAATTTTTATTTTTATTAGGTAAATTTTCTACTTTTAATTAAAGCTAGATCAATTTTTTTTATTTACAAGAGAAAATATCTTCTAAAATATAACATATTTTTCTACAACTAATTATAAGATTCAATTGACAAAGAATAATATATCACCCTACTGATTATTTTTTAAACAAGTTATAAAATACTTATTTTTTGTATATTTTTATATAAATATATGTAATGTATTAATTATTGGTTTTGGGTTTGGTTCAGGCCTGGTTTGGATTTGGGTTTTTTTAAACCTGGTCCAAGACGGGTTTGGATCTAAATAAATAAAAAGTACTTGTGTCCAGATTTGGTTCAAGTTGGAGTCTTTTTATATAGACTTGTATAGACGGTTACCCCAATCAAACCCGGCCAATGGGCATCACCGAGGCCAACGAAATAAGTGTACACACTGAATTTGCAGTGTGAAGAATACTTACCAACTTGCCATGGGCTAATACTGCCAATGAAAAGTCTACGACTCAGTTGTCAAAATCGTGGAAAAGGTATAAAAGGTACATAAGCGTAAGTTTTCAACCGTGGAGAAAATTTAACGTAAAAGATACCTATTAGATTATATCTTCCAACCGTGGAGAAAGGTTTAACCTAATCTAATTTAGGAGAAAGTGATGATATATATATATATATATATATGTATATATTTTAAAAATGCAGCACATCCTAATTAATTCATGGGCATAATGTGCAGCCACAGCGTTGGACAACACCAAATCAACAATCCAAAGAGACCCAAATGGAGCTCCAACAACCCCATTTGATTATGGGTCAGGCCACATACATCCACTTGCAGCATTGAACCCTGGCCTGGTGTATGACTTGGACTCAAACGATATCATAAGCTTCCTATGCAGCAATGGAGCTACACCAGCACAGTTAAGAAACCTCACCGGAGAAGTCACAACTTGCGCACGCCCTTTGGTTCCATCCTACAACTTCAACTATCCTTCCATTGGAGTCTCAAACATGAAGGGGAGTGTATCAGTTTACAGGACAGTGTCATACTATGGGACTGGGAAGACAGTGTTTAAGGTCAATGTGGATTGGCCGGCGGGGGTGAACGGGAATGTCTCGCCGACAATACTTCAATTTGATAATGTTGGTGAGAAGCAAACTTATAGGATTGATTTTGTCCCTTGGAGGGATAGCAATGGAAGCTTTGTGTTTGGAGCCATCACTTGGACTGATGGGAGATATTACTCAGTTAGAAGTCCCATTGCCCTTAATGTTGTCACCGTTTAAGAGGTATCCTGTGATTCTTTATGTTTAGATTGACTTTATATTACAAGAATAGAAAGCAAGTAGTGTCATTGTCATACACTGTGAATGATAAGCACAGATGATTCAATGAATATATAAATCTAAGGGAATGTCTCAACTTCATATCATATATGTTTTTTTCAACCTTAGTCATTAATCAACTGTGGGTATATAAATAGGGTATTTCTGAGTGGGAAGAGAACATGCTAGATCTTCAAAACATTCTCTTTATGTATGGTAGAATATAGAAAGGCATTGCAAATCCCCTCCATCGAATACGAAAATTCGTGAAAGACTAAAGCATCAAAATTGGAATAAGAACAAGATATTGTTAGCAATATGAAATAAAAATTACAATATCACACATCAGATTAGTAATTCCTATCTAGCCTCCCTACTTCATAAACATGCATCATGTACAGTAGAGGGTTACATCCTCTGCAAATAGGAAGATAGTAATAGTAATGTCAAAAGATAATCAAAAAATTCAATTGGCGAAGTTTTTAAAATTTTTAAAATGATATCAAGTTGTCAGCACAGTCAAAATGGCGAACTACGAATGCAGCAACGTTAAAGCAGCCTTATCAACAAATCAGCAATGGTCACTCCTGCGAACTGATTTTATCTTCTGTGCTTATTTCTCCTCTGTTGTTTGTAACAGGTTGCGGGGTGTCCGTGGGCACTATGGCATCATTATTTTCATACTCTGAAAGAAGATCCATAAACTCATTAAGCAACCTTTGAACTTTTCTGTTTGATGCCATCGCAGGAAGAATATCTTCCCTCAAAAGCTTGTGCTTTTTCATACCCTGCAAAAATATAACAGTAGTAAACCTTATTTGAACCTAAGGAATGGTTCAGAGTACTAAACTTAATGGATTTTCTCCAAACACCCACAATCAAAAATTAAAAGAAAAGTTCTACATCAGCATGACACTGTTATGCTTGCATGCGGTGGGTAACTGAGTTATCATATTTGTGTATACGTGCACACCTAAAAGAAAAGGATAGGAGACTAACCAGCACATTAGGATCCCATGCAGACTTCAGAGGATCTGACCCTGCAACATCAGCCATTCCTATCGGGGGACCTAGGAAGTTCTCACATACTTCTCGCAGTCTAGATTCATCAGCCTCTCTGAGAAGAGATAATAGAATCTTCAACATCAGAATATTGATTCAAACTAAAAAATTTCCATGCACTACAAGTTTCAGGGTCAAAAATTGCTGTCTACCTTGCTAGAAACCGCACATAAGAAAGAAGGCATTGATGGTATTCATTGGGGGACTTTAATGCCAATGCTGATGCTAGCTGAGCCTCTAGATGAGCACGTGTCTGTACACCATCATCAGTTATTCTGCATCAATAGCAAACTCATGCCATCAGTCTATTGTAATGTTGCTAGATTTCGAACATTGAAGGACTTATCAAAGCACCAACTCATCAGATTATGCTGAAGACAAACTTTTTTATAATACTATTATTTTGTTGCACTTAAATTCCATGTCATTGTACAGACCTGCTCCAGCTAGGCCTCCTTGCTAAAAACTTTCCTACATCCACCTGCAAAGCTGCCAGCTCACCACTTTGAACGGACAAATTCCAAGAGCTCGCGAAGTTTGAAGCAGGAAAGCAGTCATCAGCTATTCTTAGCCAGCATCTAAGGCCCATATCAAAAAGAAATGCATGACGCGTGGACAGCACAACAAGAGGCGAACCAGATTTAGAAAACCTTGCTGATATAATCTTTATTACACCTGAAATGTATAAATAAAGCTTTTGATTTTGAGTTCATGTCAATATATGAAGATTGAACTAATCAGAGATGATTCCACATAGAAGCCAAACTACCTGCATCTTTTGCAGAAGAGTCCTGTCGTGGCAAAACCAAAGAAGACAGAGAGTCTTGTAGAATGCAGGTTCTATTAAAAAGATCCCATACATAAAGTGCTCCTCTTTTAGTGACAAGTAGCAGCTTCCAGCAGTCATCACAATCAATAAAAATTGCCATAGATCCCAACATCATAGCAGGCATGGCCCGTCGGCCACATTTTGTGTAAACCTGCAGAAACAAGAAGAAAAGTTGACTATAATGAACAAAGGGTTCCATCCTAGCTAATGTATATTCATCCTCATCATCGCCATAAACTACACTTCATCCCTTCCAGTAATTCATAATGCAAAAAATTTAGTTCATATAATTCAGTCAATAATGATTATCAACTAAATTATTCACTTTTTCTACAGTTTTTTGTTCCACCTATCCCAAAAAGTAGTCAGGAGCATGGATTAGACTGAAGCATCCATGTGATAATAAATGGCAAGGTCTTAACACCAAATGCCCTTCCTGATGCCAGCCTTCCTTTATTTTCGGCTTGAGATTGACAATGATCAAGCCTTGGCAGAGTTAAAATACAGATGTAATCACTTCTTTACTGTTTAATAAAATTTCTAAATGATTTAAAGGGAAAACAAAATTTCTGATTTTGGCCGACATACTTCTCCTGAAAATTACCTGCAATGTTCCATCTTCAGAACCAACAGCCAAGAAATTATTGTTTCCTGCCAGAACAGTGACCTTCCCTAGCAGTCTATCAGACCAGAGAATTTCATCACCTTTCCTACAAGTAACTTCAGTTTCCTTTGCAATATAAACACTATGTCCAGCGCCCACAACATCAGCAAGGGAACGTTCAACAGGCTTAGCATCCAGGAGAACAGCTTCAGAATCGTTTCCATCTTTCTTATCAAAAACTTTTATAGAAAGACCCGATCCTGATGAATGGAGCACACCGGCAATTGTAGGCTTGTCTATAGTGCTTCCACCATTTATAGGTCCCAAGTCCTTCTCAATCAAAAGGCTCTCTGTGAGCTGTGCCCTAGCAGTAGCTCCAGCATGATCCTTGTCTACACCAAGTTTCCTGGATGCATCTTTGAACCCAACTGTGCCAGGAACAATACCATTTGCATCTCTTTTTTGTTGAGATAATGCTGCTGAGGAAAACTCTTGTGAAATATTATCTTGATGAATAGGACCACCAACGGCTTCAGGAATAATTCTCTTTCTGCCATCAGGCCTGCGATATTCTGTTTGCTTAACAGGACTAGAATTCCTTACTGCAGTAGGTCTGTTTAATCCATCAGCATTGGTTTCTTCATCTTTTTTACTATTGTCAACATGAGTTTCAGAGGATTTAATAGCCTGAACATTATTCGGGTTTTCAAACTCAGGAGGAGATTTTCCAGGACTCTGGTCTTGTTGAAAGCTAGAAGGTGCTTTTCTGGGCACTGACTGCTTAACAGATGCAGCCTCCAACAGTAACTGTGCAGGGCTTTCGGCAAGGCTTGCTTGCCACCCTCTGGCATCACCATATCGATTCTTCTTTAACTCATCTAACTCTGAATCACTTAGTCTGTAGCCCAATTCTTTTACTTCAAAATGAAACACTGCCACTGTCCCATCCAAAGAACAGGCAAAGAGAGCATAACCGTCAGGACTCCTGTTGGACAGCCCAACCACCAATTTTACATCCAACATTAAGCTGATGCACCATAATTTTAAAGAAACTGCATAACATGCCATTAAGCTTTTACAAAAATAAAAACTATTTATAATTGTTATCCGGTAATATTCCCTAACACAAGAAACGTCTCAAACCATTTAAATGGCCTTAAAAGCTGGACAAGTTTAATATGATATAGGAATATATTAAAAAACAAGTTTTATAGTATTTAATTAGTAGTTCAAGATTTAAGTAGTTTTCTACTTGAATTAGGATTTCTAGCAATATTAGAATGAAATTTATTTCGTTTTTACTTGTGTTAAAAGGAGACTTTAAGTCTATCAGTGTAGACTCATAGACCTTGAGTTTACATGATTTCTAAACAAACTTTTTTGATTAAGTGGATTCCTAAACTGACGTTTCTCTCGAATATTCTCTTCTTTCTTTAAGTTTCTATTTTCTATTCTCTTCTAAGTTCCTCTTTTTCTTCCACACCGTTCCCCACAACCTGCCATTATGATTCCTAATTGATATTAGCAAAATCAAAGAAAATTTTCCAGCATATATGTTTTTATTGGCATGACCCTCCAAAGGCAGAAATCTTGGCAAGATTTGAGAATATAAAAGGTGGACAACCACATCAAAGCAACAAAAAATATTACCTGAAAAGCTCAGGTAACTAAACTATCCTCATGGTACAAAAACCAAGAAATATAGGTTAAAGATAACAGGAAACACTTACCATGATAGGTCAACAACACTTTGACTAAAGAAATGTTTGGCCACAAACAAAGGGCGAGCACTTGCAGTTGTCCATACAGTAATGGTACGATCTTGACTTCCAATAGCTATCACATTATATGGTAATGATTCTTTTCCTGAGCCCTTCACAGAACCATTTGACCAACCAGTTGGTGCAATTTTCCCATCTTGACTGCTGCTAACGTTCTTCCGAAACATTGAATGATTGAACTTTACAACAATAACAGGCGCGTTGTGACCTAAAAAATCAAAAGTAGCTGACCATTCGCCTCTCTCAAGTACGGGGGCAGAGTGCCGAGGCTTTTGAAACCCATGAGTAGTGGTAATAAAATGACCACATGGAGACCATCCAAGCCGCCTAAAGAATGTTGATCCAAGCTGAACCAAAATTAAGAAGTCAAAGTCTACAACCAAAAAAAAAAAGCAGCAGGAAACGAAAATTTTAATCCCCATCTAAAAATAGATGGTCATAATAAATTTTTTAGCAACTTTAAAATTCCAAACAGATGGCATGACTGATGTAATGCCTAGCTGGTTCTTATGCTTCTCATTTGATGTTAATAGAAACCAAAATGTAAACAAAATCACAATATAAAAAGAAACATTGTCACGGGCAAAAACCAACCGATTTCGACCAATGCCCCTCGGTCCTATGAGCAAGGCTCCAATTGCTAGTACGCCATATGATAACACTTTTGTCATCTGACTGGCTTGCTATGAATGAACCAATAGGGTCCCACGTCACACCCTTAACAAGACTAGAGTGGCCTCTCAAGACAGCTGTGCATATCCCATGTGTCATGCTCCATACATGCACGGTATTGTCTAGACTCCCACTAGCTAACATTGAATCATCTGGAGACCAATTAAGATCCACCTACTTCAAGCGTCAAGAAGAGAATGAGAATAGTGTATCTTAAATCTGACAATCGGTAAGTCTCAAGTCAGAGAACATTTGTAGGATAAGCAGAAAATTACCACATCGGCAGTGTGGCCCCTTAAAGTCATGACCACTTTCCAGTTCTCTGCATCTGGTGGCTCCCCACTTCCAAATTCTGTGTTGCCTGTGCCAGGTTTCCTCTCATGGACCAGAATCACATGATCATCCGAACCAGATGCAAGATATCGACCATGCTTTGCCCATCTCACACAATTTACAGAGCCAAAATGATCACGTAGCGTAGCAAGCAACTTCTGTGTGGATTGTTCGGAATCTGATATCTCCTTGGCTACTGATTTCATGTTCCATATTCTGACCTGTTCATGATGCAGCATTGATGCAATGATATCAATATTGGGTTATCGACAGTGTATCATTACAAAGTCAATTCCTCAAAAAAATGTGACAGTTCTCCCAAATTAGAAATTAAAACTCCATATTGAAACAACAACAACCGTGTCTGCAATTTTAAAACTATCATTAACTAGCAAGACAACCAATGCCATTAAATCCCGACAAGTATTGATTGTAATCTCAATTCCATGCCCTAGAGAAAATCTTTCACATGAACAATATCCACATGATACATTCACCACTTAAAAATTACAACTAACACAATACAACATTCAAAAAGAAAAAGAAAAAAAAGAGTAAACAAATTACAAAGTCAATTCTTCATAAAATGCGACAATTATCTCAATTTAGAAACTCCAGATTAAAAAAAATTACAATCATGCTCGCAATTCTAACACTATCAACAACCATCATGACAAATACTACCTTAAATCACTAACAACTGCTAATATAAACACTCTCAATTACATGCCCTAGGCAAAATCTATTTTCAAAAAAACAAAATAAAATACGCACGTGTGGTACATTCACCAGTTAAAGTAATCACAACTAAAACACATAAACATTAAAAAAAAAATTAAAGAAGAGGTGGTGCGGACAAGCAAACCTTGTGGTCACCACCACCAGTGGCGAACCTGAGGCCCCCGGGTTGAATCTCAATTGAGAAGATCTGCATGCCCTCATGTTTGATCCAGTTGGGCTTCTCCGTAATCATCCTTGCAACAGCTCCTCCACCTAGCACCCAAAGGGATTCAAAAAAAAAAAAAACTACAACCACAAGGGCAACTCGACCAAGAAACCAACAAATTGAGAGAAAGGCAGCATGCCCAGAAAACCCGGGCACCAAGGAAGAGGAAAAACCCTAGCAGAGAGGAGGTTGTAAGAACAGCCGTAACGGACGACCAGGGCAAGGTAGGGCCGGGCGGGGCGGTCGGGGAGGGAAAGAATGTCAAAAAGACAATAAATAAATTATATATATAAAAAGGAAGCTTTCGCAATAAAATTTTTTAAAAATTATATACTTGTATTTGTGTTTTTCTCTCTCTCTTTTTTATTTTTTTACAAAAACAACATTGTCAAAATAATTTCTTTTTACATTTTTTTAATAAATATAAACCAAACAAGAAAAAAAGTGAGAAAATATCCTAAGTGAACCATTAAAATGAATTTTCTATCACCTCTTTTAATTATGTGTTTTAATGCTTGAACCTTAAAAGCTTAACAAATATGTTATTTTTCTTTCAATATCAATATCAAAAAATATAACTAATGCACTTATAAAACCTAAAACAACACGGTCTTCCCACTTCCTAAGTTCTCCCGATCAAGACCTTCTCACGAGCCGAATGAACTCTTAAAATAATTGTTTTATTTTACCAAATAAATTTTTAAGGACTCAATGAGTTATTTTTTATAAATATCTATTCTTATTAATAAAAAAATTAAAAATTTAGTTCAGTTGAAAAATATGAGATTTGACCTATCAAAATGTAATAAAAATAAAATAAATAAAATATATCAAAATGTAATAAAAATAAAATAAATAAAATAAAATATCATAATTTATCTTATCATTTAATTAAAATTTATCAAGAAAATTAATATATATCTCTAAAATATCATATTATAATTTATCTGATCATTTAATGAAAATTTATATATATATATAATTAGATTATATGATGAATAATAATAATATTAACTTTTGTATAATGAATAATAATATAATGTATAATAATGTAAAGGATAACGAGAGATTCGTAACTTCTTCAATTACAAACAGAGACGGTCCTCAACCACAACTTAAAAACCCAACACTTAGTATTCGCAAGAGAAGTGAAATTATCTCAATTCGGCCATGTATGTGGCATGACCTCTGTTTATAATTAATATATCAATTAATTAGCTTCAATCAATAATGCTTAAGTCTATCTAATTAATACAATCTTATCTTTAAATCATCTTATGTTCCATACATAACGAAGTATTAAATGATACACCCAAAAAATTTTATTTTCCACACATAAAAAAATTATGCTATCAGAATATTCTACTTCAATATTAGTCATTTATCTAATCAATTAATTTATATTTAATATAGTCACATAAAATTTATTCTAACTAAAATTAAAAATTGGGTAAGACACGTTCACACGTGGGTGTTCCACAAAATAAATTCTCTAACAAACTTCTATACAATTTGTGACCTTCGTCTCTCTAATTCAAATAGCAAGGCCAAATGTCATTCAATGTAAAGAAAACACATTTACAACATTGGAATTGACTCAGTAACTGAACAACTCATTATATTCAATATACACTTAAGCCTGCTCTTGTGGATGCGGAACACATGCTTTAGTGCCTTAGGTTCAACAAATTTAAAATTAGTATATTTTGATATCAATATGTAATTTAATATTAGTTAAAATACCGTGATTTTCAACAAAAAATTAATTTTAAAAAAAATTTCGGATTAAAAAACCAAATATATATATTAACATAGTATGAAAGCCTAAACGTATGATTTGAAGCCAAACCGTATAAGACACAGTGTTATGATACGATATTTAAAACTGTTATTGATATAACACCTTGACCACACTAATGACCTCCAACCATCATGATGTCGCCCGTCGCCACAAGCCTATGGAATTCCATTAGTTGTAGTAAATATGACAACAAAATTTGCTATATATAGTCACATTAATTCGTGGAGTTTAATTACGTGCCAATGTTACTTCTTTCAAACTCTATTAATTGTGGTGATTTAAACTAATAAAGAGGATGGACTAACTCATTAATGGGGGATAACTATATAGTGGAAAAAACTACATAGGGTACAGTTTAAAATTTATTTTATTGTATTGAATTCCATA